>PVIH01024772.1:0-22062 GCA_004025045.1 Sigmodon hispidus | reverse complement strand
GTCCGAAATGGACCTGCAGGATGAGGGATAGGAACTGCCGAAGCCTGCCTAGCCAGGATAAGACAGTCCTACCAAAAATACCCTGCTTCTATGGAGACTTGTCAGATATCATAGGCCAGTAGCCACAAGGATGGATGCTCCCGTTACACAGAGAAGTGGTGGATGACTGTCCAGGTAGTTAACTGTCGTTGTCTTCTCCAATATTCTGGAAGTTACTTCATGCTTCCAACTTTAGGTATATATTTTCCTTCTCAGGTCTTGACGGTGTTGAAGATTAGATAGTTGAGGTTGTTACTACTTCACATTCCAGCAAAGACACTCAAGTCTTAGAACTCTGTTATTTAGTATAAACAGCCTTAAAACAATCCCTGTACATTTTTTTTGTATCAACATTTTAGATATTAAATTGCACTTTGTAGTTGTTTGCTAGCGGTAGTCTGACCTCACTTATGTTAGTTCCTTCCTCTTTCCCTCACACTGTCTTATGGTAATCCCTGTAGTATGTAGTTTTATACCTAGTTTAGAACCTTCATATTTAGACAAAATGGGGAGATGTAGTAGGAATCCTGGATCGTACAGGAGAGGCATTGCTTTCCTGGGCAGCGTGCGCAGCAGCGGCGGAAGAAGAGGCTTCCGGGGCAGCGCGTGCAGTGGCTGCGGAAGAAGAGGCGGGACTTCCGGTCCGAGCGCGCGGCGGCTCTGTACTGCAGTGGCTGGCTCTTTTGCTCGTGATTCTAACAAAATAAATCTTATTTAAAATATAGCAATTGGTGGCAGGTTTATTCCACGATAATCAGGGAAGAAAAAATAATGGAATGAAGGAGAGGAAGTAAGAGACATGAGAGGAGGAGGAGCAGGAAAGGGTCATCAGGAGAGACAGGCATAGGAAGGAGGGGAGTGGGGGTGAAGGATTCATTGATGCACTTTATTCTCTGTTTTCATGAAATGTCTGCTTCTGTAATGAATTTTCTGTCTGTGTTCTAATGGAAAAATTTACCAACTTCCTTCTCAAAAATATAATGGAAATTGTGTCAATACAATGTTGGTAAAATAACACTACAGGGTTGCACACTGGGCAATCATGTGGGGTCACTTTTCCCAATACGGTTTTCATTTTTCAGATGATCATACCTTTTGCTAAATTGACAAAATTCTAACGATCTTACAAATACACAGTTTGATAATACAGTTGGGTGCTGATCAATAACTGAGAGTCCATAGGTCTATTCTATAAAAATAAATAAATGACTGAAGAGATACTTAAGTGTAAGAATCACCTCTCTAGTGAAAATTGTACAGCTTTGTCCTAAACACTTTTCCTTTCAGTGAATTTACTTAGTGACTTCCTTCTAGTAAGTTTCATGGATAGAGAAACCCACAAAACCAGAGATCACTAATACAAATAAGAACTATTAAAAATCTTGGAGTAAGAAATCTTATACCACTTTGAAAATGTGCTGTGAAAAATATGCAATAGTCCCTGTGATCTTGTTTCCTAGGATTTTATAACCACAATGAAATCTCAGCAAACCCAGCATGAGTTGCACTAAGTATAATGTGTGAAAACATTCTTCTAACACTCAGAGTCATAAGCAAGGGGAACCAATAAAAATGGGTGACAATCAGAGCCTGAAAGATATGTCTGTCAACTCAATGTCAAGACATGTCTTCATGACTGTGACTTACAGTACAGTAACTTTGCACAGAGGAATAAGGGACACAAGACATTGGGTGTTCAATGTGAAAGATGTCTTAGATGTTCTCTGGGTCCACACTGAATGGGTTTTTGAGCTATTCTCTTTATTTCCCTGGAGAATTACATTAATAAAGCATAGATAAGTGTTTTATGATCTCCTTGTACCCATAGTAATTTTCAAAAAAAAATGGTAACAGCATTTAAGCATACCTTCCTCTCCAATTATAGAAATCACATAGGGTACTCTGTTTTTTATTACATCAGTTAATATAAAACTTAATCCTGCTTGCATTCTACTGATATTCATAACTTGTTATGAAGAGCTGACTTTCATCCCTGACCAATGCAATAAACATATTTAGGAATATTAGACTTTTGTAATGTGGTTCATCAAATAAAGGAACAAGAATGGAAATATAAAAGTACATAGAGAAAGACAGAGTCTAAGAGTCTATATTAAGACTGGTCTCCAAGTATTGTGTCCCTGAGTGGACAGAAATACTTTGAGATCATTGGCATAGCACCAAAATCAGTCCCTTTGGTCTCATCTCAGATAAACATTTAAAATCACATGTACTAAATATTTATGAGTTGGTTCCTCAAAAATGAAAATTTAAGGTGAGTGAGTTAAAAAAAATTGATTTAACTGACACACAAAAAAAAATTTTAAATAGTTTTTTAATCTGTATTTAACATGAGCAGTGCCTGAAGTTCAGAATATTACTAAATTCCATTCTAGACACTGCTGGAATTTACAGGAATATACAAGGCATTGAGGATGTGGTATATGCTATCTACATAGAATAATCCTAACCCTAACTCAAGGCTTATTCAGTATAGATTATAACCTTTTCTCTTTATATGGAATTGAATACACAGAATTAGAAAATGTTCTTGATTATTTTGTCACCAGTTCCAATGAGAAGCACAAGGTAAATCTCAGTTGCCTGAGAGAAAACTGGAAACATTGCCTGATGTTTCCTTTTATTCTCCTGGAAACCTCCTCACATGCAAAGCAGCTCTCATGCTTAGGCCGAAAGACCAGGACTAGTTGAGAAGCCCCAGCTCCTTCTCACAAGAGACACTAACTCAGCATGGCTGTCTTTGTGCTGCTTCTCTGTCTGGTGAATGGTTCCTAATGTATATATGTTTTTGTGTAAATATACTGTAATATATATGTATCAACTGATCTTTCAAAAGGTGTATAAACTTATCAGACTGTTGACTTTAAATTCAATAGGAAGCTTACAATTTTTGAGTAATTTATGATTATTTCTCTTTTATTTTGAGTATGTAATGTTGATACTGCAAATTTCCTCAAATATTGTAATCTTTACAGTAGATTTGAAACGGAAATATTAGTATTTTCTTCTTCTAGACCAAGAAAACATAAAACAATACACTTGATTATAATTTGTTAAAGATTACATTTTTAAACATTTGTATTTTGGTAAAAATTAGTTTGTACTCAAATTCCCAAGTAATAATTTCTCTGTTGGCAGGTTTGTGTGCCCTCAATTTACAAATATTTTTAACCTACAGTGTGCCTATTACAGCATATTATTGCATTTAATAATCACCAGTAACTTACAAAAATACTCATAGTATTTATTAAGAGTTTATCACTGATAAAAGAGTTTGAACAGCATTGAACAGGTTGGGATCTGAAAGAGCTTGGACCGACACCTTGGATCTCACTCCCTCCATAGGAACACCTGACCCAGTCTTGAAGTTGAAGTGGAAACTGGATCTTCCAGGAGTGGATGCTGAACTAAACCATATTGGGAGCTTGGGACGTCATGCCCTTGCTGCTGAGTAGATGAAGAGATGTGGAGAAGAGAGAGTGAATGGAAGGGATGGGAGGGGGAAGGGAGCTTGAACAAGGATATACACAGATAAAAAATATGACTTTATTCATAATAAAAAATAAAAAAAGAATTAAGTCTAGAATGCCATATATATTACTACATATAGAAATAAAGAAGATTTTCTTTTCACAATGGCTAAACTCAGCCTTGAATTTTAAATACAGAACCATTGTTTTATTGATGTATGTCCAGACATGAATTTTCATAATATTTATTTGTTGGGTACATGGACTAATAAAGAGTTAATTTAAAAAAAAGAGTTCAAACATTTTTGTGATTCCTGGAAAGCTGGACATGTTCACAGGGCTGAATCAAATCAGATCTTTTATAAAAGAGCATAAGAAAGAATCAGAAAGAAGGAACAGGGGCATAAGTGCTTCTGATCTTGATCTGACCCCCTGGTCAGGCCTGAAAACTGGTCCTTCAAGGCCTAAAAGCCATGCCTCTAGGTCACGGTGATAGTGCCTGCTCTCCACTACACCACCTGGGTTGAGCTCCAGTCCCTGGTTCATCTCCCATCAGCCATTTCCATAGACAACTGAGTTCTCTTATTTTCAGGTTGTGATTCATTCATGCTTTTGCTGCTTACAAAGGTTCCCAGAATTATTCCTTTGTCACTCTCTGTTGCTGCTGACTGGGGGATCCTGGTGTCTCAGATGTGAGCTAGAGAAGCTTTATTCTAAGAAGCAGTTCTAGCTATGGAATCCATATTAATGAATCATGGATTTGAGGTAGATTTAATAGTGAAAAGATTTCTGTCTCACACATCCTGGGATTAAAGCCATGTGTTACCATTCCCTGAACTTCATTACTTGGCTCTCTGGGTGGCTGTGCCCTATGCCATGTTAGGCTTTTTTACTAAATATACAATATATCACCACATATCTCCTTTTGTGTAAAAAATGCAAAGGTTATAACTAATATAAAAAAGTATATTCAATAAGTATAACTATATACAATATATACAAGTAGTAAATACATCAATAATATTCAGGTTATAACAATTAAAAAAACACAAAGAAAATATTCAATTATTAATTCTATTTTAATTTTGTGTATGCATATATTTGCATTCTATATGATTGTCGGGAGCTGTGATCAAGCTGCAGCCTAAAATGGCACCAGCTTTTGCCCTCTGCCTTCCCTGATGGCGAGCGCTCCTGAGGCAAAATCTCCTTATTTGGCGTGAGGCAATCATGCGAGTGAGCATCCACATGCATGGCCCAATGGGCAGCATCCACATGGCAGGGAGTGAGTGCATCACCGGAGAGCTTTTAAGCCGAGAGCCAGGGAGAGGGGGGAGGAGAAGGAGAGAGGAGGAGAAGGAGAGAAGAAAGAAGAGTGTACATGCTGAATAAAGGACCTGGTCAATTGCTGCAGAAGAATCCAGTGTTGTGCTTCCTTGCAGGCGAGGTGGGCATGACAACTGGTGCCAAAACCCGAGAATGTCCCATGAAGGATTCAGAACTGCGGTAATCAGGGGGGTTAACCGGTAAGTCTCACAGGAAAATAGTGGGACATGTGTTAAGCAGGAAAACTCTGCTTGTAGAAAAATAGCAGAGAACGGGATGTCTGCTGAGGATTGGATCTAACCCGTTGGTATTTTGGGGTTGTTTGAAAAAACAAAGGATATAAATGTTTTTAAATAGGCAAGGATGGGGTTGGAGAGATGGCTCAGTGGTTAAGAGCACTGTCTGCTCTTCCAGAGGACCCGGATTCGATTCCCAGCACCCACATGGCAGCTCACAACTTTCTATAGTTTCAGCTTCAGGCAAACACCAAGACAAATAAATAAGTAAGTAAGTAAGTAAGTAAATAAATAAATAAATAAATAAATAAATAAATAAATAAATAAATGTGATAAAAATAGGCAAGGATATGGGTGTAAATTCTTCTCACCCAATTGCCACAGCTTTGAAAGAGCTGTTGAAGAGTAACGGTGTGAGTGTTAAATCAAAAAATTTAAAAACTTTTTTAGATGGAGTAGATCACTGCACTCCTTGGTTTTTGGTTAGTGGTTCACTTACAAGCACAGCATGGGAAAAGTTAGGAAAGGATTTGATTAGGGCGCACAAGGCTAGAGAGCTGGCGATGGGTCATTATACCCATCTGGTCCCTGGTGCATGAATGCCTAGATCATGCTATGGGCAAAGATTTGATAGAGGAAGGGGTGAGGGAATTAGAGAAGCTTAAAGAAGAACGATCCGAAAGTGAGTCCCTAACAGCCGAGGGGGCCGTAGGAAGATTGTATCCACCACTGCCTTCCCTAGAAGAACTCTGCTTAGAGTCCCTTGATGAGTCTGTTTCCCAGTGCTCAGAGGAAAGATCGAGTTCAGACTCTGAGCCTGAACAGAAAGGGAGAATAAAAGGGAGAGGCTGTAAGAAAAAGAAACTAAAAAGGGGAAGTCAATGATTTGTTTTCCCTAATGTGCCTATTGCCCCCCTCTGTATTGCCCGTCTGGTGGGGGCATCTGTTCTAAGTCACCAGACAACACAAAAGTGTGGAAGAGAGTCCAGCATGAGTTGTACCCTAGCTTGCTGCTGGCTTTTCCAGTTTTTCAAGATAACCAGAGACAAAGGTATCACAAGCTTTTAGATTTTAAGACAGTGAAATCCCTGGCAGAGTCTGTCCACACTTATGGTACTACTGCGTCTTTTACTGTAGCACAGGTTGAGGCACTGAGTAGATGTGCCATGATGCCGAGTGACTGGAATAGCTTAGCAAAAGCTTAGCAAAAGCGTGTCTCAATCCTGGGCAGTATTTAGACTGGAAATCATTTCTCACTGAATTTGGAAGGGAGGAAGCAGCAGCCAACCGTGCAGCAGGGAACACTGCCTGGGACCAGGACATGTTACTAGGGACCAGTCACTTTGCTAATGCCAGATAGGATACCCGATCCAGGTTTATGAACAAATTAATAAGATGGCCATAAGGGCATGGAAAGCATTGCCTAATAGAGGGGAAGTGAGTGGTAATTTAACCAAAATCACTCAAGGGACCACCGAGCCCTTCTCAGACTTTGTGGCTAGAATGGTGGAAGCAGCAGGAAGAATGTTTAGGGATGCTGAAACCGCCATGCTTCTGATTAAGCAGTTGATTTATGAGCAATGAACCAAAGACTGCAGGGCAGCCATCACACCATACAGGCACAGACCTTTAGAGGTATGGATGAAGTGTTGTAGGGAGCTAGGGGGACCTCTTTCTAATGCAGGACTGGCTGCTGCTGTAATGCAGCTTAACCGTAACAAGAAGGAAAAGGACAAGGGAACTGGGGCATGCTTTGCCTGTGGAAGACAAGGCCATTTGAAGAGGGATTATCCTAATCGTAGTGCCCCACCTCCACCAGGGTGTGGGGCGACCACACAGTCAGGACTTTGCCCTCGCTGTAAAAAAGGCAAGCATTGGGCCAATGAATGTAGATCAGTGAAAGACATTAATGGTCAGCCCCTAACACAGCCAAGTAATACACAGTCAAAAAATGGGAGGTGGGGCTCCTGACCTCAGAGCCGGCAAATATATGGGGCAATAGAAAATCAGAATATCAGCACGGCCATGGAGCAATGGCCGACACTCCACCACCCCAACGACCTCAGAGAGCCACTGCTGGGTCGGCTGGATTGGACCTCTGTGCCACCACCAGACTCGTATTAACACCTCGGATGGGTGTACAGTTAGTGGACTCAGATTTCAAAGGCCGTTAGACCCTGGAATGGTAGGATTGCTCATAGGGCGATCTTCCATGGCTCTTAAGGGTCTTAAGGTGCATCCTGGAGTTATAGACCCTGATTATACAGGCATAGTAAAGATTATGGTTGAGTCCCCAAAAAGTATTTTCTCCATTTCCCCTGGAGACAGGATTGCACAATTATTGATTCTGCCTAGTCTCCATGCTCAATTTGTGGCAACTGACAGAAACAGGGGGAAAAAAGGAATTGGATCCACTGGTAACAATTTAACATGCCTGTCACTAGAAATGGATGAATGACCTATGATCACCTTGACAGTGGACAGTAAAAGAATCCTGGGACTGCTAGATACAGGTGCAGACAAAAGCATAATAGCTAGAAAAGGCTTGCCATCAGGATGGCCTATTCAAGCCTCTTCCCAGACACTGCAAGGCCTTGGATATGCTAGGGTACCGGATGTTAGTGCACAATTATTGAACTGGACCAATGATGAAGGCCAAAAGGGCACTATTCAACCATATGTGCTAGAATTGCCTGTTAACCTATGGGGAAGAGATTTGCTAAAAGACATGGGGTTTAGATTGAGTAATGAGTATTCCCAAACCTCCTGAAAAAATGGCAGATATGGGCTTTCACCCTCAGTATGGATTGGGTAAATGCTTACAAGGCAGAGCAAGCCCTATATCAACTCAGCAGAGACCACCCAGACAAGGCCTGGGTTTTTCCTAGGGGCCACTGAGGATGGTATTCCCATTACTTGGAAGACTGAGAAACCTGTATGGGTCCCTCAGTGGTCCCTATCCCTAGAAAAGTTAAAAGCTGTTCAAGAACTAGTCCAGGAACAATTGGCACAAGGACATATTGTGCCATCCACATCACCATGGAATACTCCTATATTTGTGATTAGGAAGAAATCAGGAAAATGGAGATTGCTGCATGACTTAAGAGCAATAAATAATCAGATGCAGCTAATGGGTCCTGTGTAGTGGGGGCTTCCCTTACTGACCACCTTGCCTTTGCAATGGCATGTCATAACAATAGACATTAAGGATTGCTTTTTCTCTATTCCTTTGAATTCAAAAGATACGGAGAGATTTGCCTTTATCATTCCCTTATGTAATCATGAGGAGCCGGACCAACGGTTTGAGTGGGTAGTGCTGCCCCTGGGCATGTCTAACAGCCCAATCATGTGACAATTGTTTGTAGGCTGTGCTTTGGAACCTATACGAGTGGCTTTCCCAAAAATATGCTGCGTCCATTATATGGACTATATACTGTTAGCAGGAAAAAATGAGTTACGGTTAAAAGAGGCTTGCAGAGCATTAGAAAAGACATTAAGGTCTTGGAGGCTATGTATTGCCCCAGAAAAGGTACAGATGGCTCAGGTTGTTGAGTATTTGGGGGCTAAAGTGACCCCTCAATTGGTTTATCCACAAAAGTTGGAAATTAGAAAAGACAATTTAAAGACATTGAATGATTATCAAAGGTTATTAGGAGATATAAATTGAATTAGGAGCTATCTAAAGCTAGCAAATTATGAATTAAAACCCTTATATGATGCTCTTAAAGGCAATAGTACCCTAGATTCACCTAGATATATGACCAAAGAAGTGCATCAGGCACTACAATTAGTAGAAGATAGACTACAACAGGCTTACCTACAGTGCATGCAGGAAGATCAGGAGCTTCTGCTATGCATTTTACCTACCATGAGACAACCCACAGGAGTGTTGTGGCAGCAGGGACTCTTGTTACGGATTCATCCTAAAATATCCCCTGGAAAGAGCATTGAGAATTATTCTACAACTGTTGCTCAACTGGCTCAACTTGGCTTACAACAAACCTTACAGTTTTTTTGGCAGAAGTCCTGAAACCATTGTAACATCTTACACCGCAGCACAAGTTTTAGTGTTGTGTACTACCATTGATGATTGGGCCATTCTTAGATGCTCCTTTCCTGGAAAGCTTGATAATCATTACCCAAAGCACCCCTTAATGACATTCTTTAAAGAACATCCCATTGTTTTTCCAAAGGTAAAATCTACCACTCCTCTTCCTGATGCCATTAACATATTTACAGATGGCTCCAAGAATGGAGTGGGAGCATATCTGGTCCTTGGCCAGCCGGTAGTCCAATGCCAATTTGCTCCAGGGACCCCTCAAGTAACAGAATTACAGATAGTGCTAGAAGCCTTTACAACCTTCTCCTGTGCGTTTAATTTGATTTCTGAATTGATTTATATTATAAATGCCTTGAAGATTCTTGAAGTGGCAGGCCCATAAAACCATCCAGTACTCTAGCCTGTCTATTTTCCCAATTGCAAAAACTTATTAGACACCACTCTCAAAGATTTTTTCCACAACATATAAGGTCCCTTAAGTGAGGGAAATGCCTTAGTGGATGCAGCCACTAGACAAAAGTGGGTATTTCCTATAGCTGTCAGTACTCAGGCTTGAGAATTTCACAAACTCTACCATGTTAATGCCAAGACTTTACAGTCTAAGTTTCACCTGTCCAGACAAGATGCTAGACAAATTGTGGTTGATTGCCCTCAGTGTGTGCAATTCCACCACCCATCATCCTTGGGAGTTAACCCGCGAGGGCTACTCCCCCTTAAGGTCTGGCAAAGGATGTTACTCATTTGCCTGAATTTGGTGCTCTAAAATATGTTCATGTATTAGTAGATACATGTTCAGGGATTCTTCATGCTATGGCCATGAGTGGAGAAAAGGGCAACAATGTTATAGCCCATTGCCTTAAAGCATGGACAGCTTGGAGTAAACCTACACAAATAAAAACTGGTAATGGACCAGGCTACACTGGACAACAGTTCACTACCTTTTGCGCACAGATGGGCATACACCTTAATCATGGCCTACCCTAAAACCCCCAAGGGCAAGGCATTGTAGAAAGGGCACATTGCACCCTCAAAGAATGTCTAATTAAACAAAAGGGGGGAATAGGCCTTGGCCGTACCTCAAAGGAGAGACTTTCTTTAGCTCTCTTCACTCTTAATTTTTTGACTTTAAATTCATGTGGCCAGTGTGCAGCCGATTGACATGCTGCCCCGGTCCGTGACATTAGTTGTCTAGTTAAATGGAAGGATGTGTTGACAGGTCACTGGCAAGGACCTGATCCCATGCTGGCATGGGCACGAGGTTCTGTTTGTGTTTTTCCCCAGGAAGCTCAAGACCCAGTGTGGGTTCCAGAATGATTAACCAGAAGAGTCAAAGAAGATGGTCCTGTTGCCCATCCTCCTGATGATGCTGTCATCACAGAGCCTTGCCCAAGCAAGGCAGAAGGTCAAGCAAGACCAGATCCGATGGGAAATCCTATCGACATTCCTGCTTCCGATGCTGGTGACGCATTCAGCACCAATGTTTCCTAGGATTTTTACCACTGGTAAAGATGTAGATCTTCCTTACTTGCCTTTTGATGGAGAGGTGGCCCCTGTAGCAAGACAGACCAAATTTTCCCTTAGATGGGTACTTTGCTTTAGCATTGATAAAAATGATTCTGATTGTATAAATTTGGTAAGGCATACTGCAGGATGGTGGGGGTCAAAAATTTCATGGGGTGACCAGACTTACAGTGAAGTGTCTACGGATACTTACAATTATACATTTTTATCCAATCTTGAGTATGAATGTGCCCACTGGTTGAATGCCACCTGGCCAGAAGAACATGATGCCAGGTTCCTTACCATGCAACGGCCTAAATGGACTCCTTATTGCTTGGGAGTACTTGAACCTAATGTCCAATGACCGTGGACAAGGTGTCAGTCACATATGGTAACTTGGGTTGATAAACATCAGCTTTTTACCTTCTCCCCCAATGTTACTGGTCTTAATAGAACTTATCAAGGCTTATTTCAACAAGACCCCCACAGAAACCCCTTTGATAATTGGATGCTATGTGGGGTTAATGGGAGTTGCTCTAATGTAGAACCTTTGGGGCTCTTGCTGGGAGGAGCTGTTGGTAGGCATAATGTTACATGCTTATACAATTGGACCACCTGAGAAGATGTAGATACATCAGTAATAGTTAATGCCACCAACTCATGCACCAAGATGCATGCAGCCATTATGGAGAAAAAGTACTTTGACCCTATTCCTGTATGTATATATCCTCCTTTTGTGTTTGTTGTTAGTAAGAGTAGCTTTAAGAATTGCACTGATTCCTGCTATTATGCGCAATGCTGGACTGCTCAAAGTTATACGTTTGCCCTGGTTGCACATGTGCCACGATGGATACCTGTGCCAGTAATAACCCCTGGCTCCATGACATTATTTAGACAAAAGAGAGATTTTGGCATCACAGCAGTCATTGTTATCATTGCCGCGGCTGCTGGAGGAGCCACTACTGCAGCCATTGCCATGAGCCATACAATACAAACCGCACAGACCTTAAATGATTTGTCTACCACAACCACTGAGGCTTTAAATGTCCAAGAGAATATTAATTCCCAATTAAAGGGAGGCCTGATGGTTGTTAATCAGAGAATTAATTTAGTTCAAGAACAGATAGATGTTCTTTGGCAGCTTGCTCAGCTTGGGTGCAAATGGAAGATGTCTGGCTTATGTGTCACCAGTATTCAATATGAGAATTTTACTCATGCTGCAAATTTGTCTAAACAATTATCTAGTTTTTTATTAGGGAACTGGACCAGAGAGTTCAAAGTGCTGATGATCCAATTGAGAATGGCCATCATATCCGTGAATTCGACCAGGGTGGATCCTGGACTAGCAGAAGGGCTGGCCTCTTGGATTTCTGCTGCTGTGGACCATCTGAAAGAGTAGGTGGGAATAGGCTTGACAGCTGCCTTTATGGTGTTGATATTCCTTCTTTGCATGTGGTGTGCTTGTCGCATGAGGGTTCAGCAGTGCCGGAATGCTGCTTTACTGGTGCAAGCCTTTACTGCCATTGAGGAAGGACGGTCTCGCCAAGTTTGGCTGGCTACCCTAAAACATTAGCTGCCATATTTTTGCAGGTTGCGAGGCTATGCATTGCAGTCGGGTTACCTCTTGATATTTTGGGGAGCTCGAGGAGGGTATGTTCATTTGCATGTGGGTTTTTGCCCTGAATTTCCCACGTCTGTGAAAATAGGGTGTGAACATGTCTCATGTTCTTGAGGGGGACACCCCAAGAGAAGCTTGGGATGATGTTCCAATAGCACAGCAGAGAATGGATCTCTACCTTCACCTGCTTTATTTAAATAATAAAAAAAGGGGGAACTGTCGGGAGCTGCAATCGAGCTGCAGCCTAAAATGGTGCCAGCTTCCACCTTCTGCCTTCCCTGATGGTGAGCACTCCCTAGGGAAAAACTCCTTATTTGGCGTGAGGCAATCACGCGAGTGAGCGTCAGCATGCGTGGCCCAAGGGGCAGCATCCACGTGGCAAGGAGGGAGTGGATCACTGGAGAGCTTTTAAGCCGAGAGCCAGGGAGAGGCGGGAGGAGAAGGAGAGAAGAGGAGAAGGAGAAAAGAAAGAAGAGTGTACACGCTGAATAAAGGACCTGGTCAATTGCTGCAGAAGAATCCGGTGTTGCGTCTTCCTTGCCGGTGAGGTGGGTGTGACATATGATATCTCGCAGAACATTTTCTAAAACCCCTGGCTAACAAGAAAGCACTATATATTTAATATTTGTTAATTTAGCTTTGAGAGAGGATATTCCTATCAAGTGGCCTTGTGTCTATGTTCTTCGTAGTCTCACCTGCAGAGCCTGCAGTTAGAAGATGCCCCGCCACACCACAGTAGATTCAAGATATACTTAAAGAAATGAAAATTCAGACCTATCAAATTTATGTGACTATAAAAGCATATTAAAGTATCTGTTTCATGCATAACTTTCAAGAATTTGTTTTAATGCTTTCCAAACTTCTCTGGATAAAGTTACTTTAAAATTTGGTTTTTATTTATTTCTTATATGTCAGAGTAAGCATTTTCTCATATGTTGGATCACTGTATATTTCATAATTGCCAATGTATAATACATATTATATTTTAAACCTATTGTATTGGAAAATACCCCCAAATGTCACAGATGTACTCTCATATGTGAATGCACATACACATTTTATGTAGAGTATACTGCTTTAAGAAATATTAAGAAACTAAGAAAAGTGCAAAATTTAAAATTTTAATTAAACTTGTCCAATAAACAAATTGGAACATTGAGATTTTGGGTCTGTTAGGGTTAGGGTGAGATACTCACAAACATTTAGTACATGGTTTGTTTTTTCTTTTTTATTTTAAAATGGTATGAAGAGAAGAAATCTGTGTGACTGATTTGTGTCCCATCTTGCTGAGGCTCAGACTTCACCTTCTCACTTATGAACATCTTACCTGGGCACTAGTCTTAGTACTTTCAATTGATGTCATTTGATCTCTATGTACTTTTCTATCTTTCTCTGTCACTGTTCTCAGGATTAAGCCACACCCATGTCCCTCAGTATGATTGTTGCATTAGTGAAGGTTGGGAGGGTCCATGTTTCATAACATCATAAAAGGCAGTAGACTGACATTCGCTTGAGGCTTCTGTTAATTGAAGTGAAAAAAGAAACCAGAGCTGCATAAGTGAGGTGAAGAGGTGGAGAGGAGAGCAGGAAAGAACATGGGATCCTGTGCCCTGAGGGAGAATTCTCCATGGCTTGGAAGTGTAAAGCAACCTGAAGAGAAGTGCAGACCTGGAACCAACCTGTTCAGTCAGTACTCAGAGGATGTCTGTCTAGCTGGGCATTGAAGACTTATTTTCTGTGTATAATTTTCTTAATGTGCAGCCCTCACAGATCCTGTCTCTCACCTTCACTGTCTCTGGGTTCTCATTAACTGCCTATCATGCACACTGGGTCCGCCAGCTATCAGGAAAGGGTGTGGTGGAGACAGGTCTGAAATTTAGGGAGATAGCCATACTGTGGATGATGTGAGTGTCAACCACAGTGTGAATGTTGTGATCTCAGGAAATTGTTTAGAGAAAGCAATGCCAACATTCCCAAGAGGTGAATTTGTTGGTCATTCAGTGTGTTAAAGATGCTGTCATCATTTAAAGGGTTGTCTACAAGTTGTAACTGCTCACAGTCAGGAATAAAGCTGAACAAAGGTGATTATATTTGGGAATCTCTTTATGAATGGCTAAGAAGGGATATAGTATAGAAGTAATGGAATAAAAAGATGGATTTTAGGCTCTACTTTTTAAATAATATCCACTACAAGTCTCAAATATTTTAAGTTGGTATAAATTATACATATTGATACAACTGTAAGGATATTTATTATACTGTGTATATGTTTCTATTCTTGTTTAAAGTATTCTTCCTATGCAGCTGGTGAGGGGCAGAGTCAGCTCTCTCATCTGTAGTAAAAAATACCTAATCCATGAGGACTATACCCAATGCAGGAGACAGTTTTCCCTTTGCTGTACTGATGGAGTCTATTACATTTGTGCTGGAGACAACCTTATCTCATTCTGTGTCCAGGTGCTCATGGACAAACAGATTTCCTCAGTTTCCAGAAGAGGGTGTTAGTCTCTCTAAGCTGGAGTTCCACACAGCTCTAAACTGTCTAATTTGGATTCTAGTGATTTTATTCCATTATCTTCAATGGGAGCTAACATTCTTAACAACTAAACATCTTTCCAGTTCCAACACCATTTATAATTTCTATTATTCTGAGGAACATGGCATGTGAAGCACAGGATCTAACCAATAGTTCAAGGTTCACAGTTTAATATTACTCCAAGTAAAGTACAAGAATTTTGAGAAAATAAGGTATCCATGCTTATTTGCACCAGGAGAGACATGATTCCCTGAGATAATTTTCCTTGGGTAGAATAAAAAGAAATACTAGTGGTCCTATTCAGAGAATGTGACAAAATAAGGAGATCAACATTAGGGGGGAGATAATATATAAAAAAATACAGATAGTTGTGGACACTGAGGAGCAAGAGTAACAAAGAAAAGATAAAATGTGAAGACATCCATGATATTAAATAAAGGAAAAATGCTGATGGATTCCAAAGAGTTTCCATCCATGTTTTAACATATTAAGATGTATTCATTATTTAAAGATATTTTTAACTCTAGGTGCTAAAATTACTTTGCATTAAATGTTATCTAACAATTTTCAGGTGTGCTGTATGTGATCACCTCTGTGAGGTTATTAGGATAAAGTATTTTTCATTTGCTCATGTAAGTAGTTACTTTTCTTATGTTGTCTTGCAACACGTGAAAGAAAACATTTAAATGGAAGAAGATTTCATTTGTCTGAAGTGTGAGGGAACGCTCCATCATGGCAGAAGTCATGGCACAGAGGGACAGGAGCTGACTTCTCACACTGCACTGCACTCTCGAAGCAGAGAATGGATGAGAAGCAGAGTTGGGCTGTAAGAACTCTCCAGCTACACCAGTGACTCAATTCCTCCAGAGGCTTCATCTCAGAATTCCAGGACCTTGTTAAATAACTCCATCAGATGGAGCACAAAGTTCAAGCACAGTCAAGAGACATAAGAGCCCCAAGTGCAGCATGTCACCTAACACCATCCTAAGTCCTCTGCTGAAGTTTACAGAGATATAAACATGAATTGACAATAAAGTACCCTTTATTTCTCACACTGAAGGAATGTGGATTCACTTAAAGATTCCTTGTGTTTATATTCAAAAGCCTGCACAGTGTGGCTCTTATAATTTCCTAATAACCAGAATTATGGATCAAAACAAACCCAGAAAACTATTACAGAGTTTTCAGTGAAGAAGCACAAATCAGTTATCAGTCACCTGGGAGAATATATGCCCTGTGCCTTTTTTATATTTTTCAGGATCCTCCCCCATGCAAAGCAGCCCTCAGGCTCAGGCTCAAAGCTCAGGCTGTGCTGAGAAGCCCCATCTCATTCTCATAGAGCCACCTGCAGAGCATGGCTATCCTGGTTCTGCTCCTCTGCCTGGTGACCTTTCCAAGAAGTGACTGCGTCAGGGTTTCAGGAGAGTTACACATGCATGTCATCTATCGAATGTATGACTGATGGTGATGTTGCTTGATCACAGGTGCCCTGTCCCAGGTACAGCTGAAGGAGTCAGGACCTGACCTGGTGCAGCCCTCACAGATCCTGTCTCTCACCTTCACTGTCTCTGGGTTCTCATTAACTGCCTATCATGCACACTGGGTCCGCCAGCTATCAGGAAAGGGTGTGGAGTGGATTGGAGCAATATGGGATAATGGAGGGACCAGTTCTAATACAGCTCTGAAATCCAGGGTCACCATCAGCAGGGACACCTCTACAAACCAAGTTTTCTTAAAATTGAACAGTCTGCAAACTGAGGACCCAGCCATGTATTACTGTGCCAGAGACACAGTGAGGAAACTCAATGTGAACCTGCTCAAAATCCTCACTGAAGGGACACTCTGGACCAGCAGGGGGCGCTGAGGAACAACAGGGAAGCTCAGAACAAATAGAGGTCACTTCAGAATGTAGGAAGTTCTAGACTATGCTACATGAGCAATTGCTTTAAAGTTATAATACATGGATTTCATTTCAGCTAAAAAATCCACTGGAGGTCCATCTCACCTGTTTTAGCCTATAAAACTTCTTATATATTCATGCACTAGAACTAGTGGATTTTACCATAAATGATCTAAATTATAAATTTGCCTCTTGTTATCAGACATGATGACATATGATTAGCACATATATACTACATATTTTAATAACATTTTGGTATTATGTGATTTATATAAAATTAATAATTATATGATTTTCACTTATATATTTTAACAAAGGATGTTAATTTATCATATTTGTTAAAGTTCATTAAGCATGCTTAGGAATTTTGAGTAATTTTGAATTTTTTTGTAAATATGATGAAAAAAGTATTTCTACCCTGAATCAGTGTTACTCTCATAAGACACTTTAGAAACTTAAATATTTGTTCTTCCCTTTTTCTCAAACAAGAGGACTTAACAGATTTCACTTTTTATTATTTTTTACAAATTTAACTTTTGTATACTCCCCACTTGGTAACTTATATTTTACATCAAAGTCCCAAGAAATGTTTCTTCTGCTGGTTTGTCATGATCCCTCAGATCTCAAAATTCTCAGAGCACAGTGAGCAGGTCCCAGCTGATGTCAGCTCCAGTCCTGGTCCCATCTCTCATCAGTTTTTCCACAGTCACCTACAGTGACAACAGCCGTGTGTGATGAAGAACTGACTAGATTCTCTGAATCCTGAGCTAAGGACTCAAAACACTGAACTGAATAACTTCAGACAATGCTGAAAGTAACAGTTTCGGTGTCATATTACCTGAGGATCAGAATTGATGGCTGCTAAGGACATGAGCAGAGTGGAGAGAAATGTTTATTATCCTTCTAAATTTTTTATTGAAAAGACTTTTCCCAAACCCACCACCCCTCCCTCTACCTTCCCTCTTGCCAGTGTTCCCTCTGTCTCCTCCATGACATCCCACCATTCACTTTACTGGGAAGGCAAGGACTCCCAAGGGGAGTCAATTGACTCTGGCCTATTCAGTTGAGGTTGGACTGAGTCCATCACCCCAGTATCAAGGCAGAATGAGCTGTTTCTCTAAAGGGAATGGACTACAAGAAGCCAATTCATGCACCAAAAATAAACTCTTTCCAGACAGCAAGAGGCTCCACAAACAGCTCATGCTGCTCAACTACCATCTTCATTCGGAGGGTTTAGTTCTTTTCCATGAAGTTTCCTCAGCTGTCATTACAAAGTCATGACTGCCAATAGCTCAGATAAGCCATCTCTGTGTGTTTCCTCCTCATGATCCTGATTCCTTTGTTCATATAATTTCTCCTCCCTCCTTCAACTAGACCCAAGAACCCATCCAGGTGCTTAGCTAGGGATCTGTGCTTCGGCCTCCCTCTCTTGTTGTATGAAGGCTCTATAATGGCAATTATGGTGGTCATTTATTTGATTATAGCTATCTAGGCACCCTCTCCACTATTACATGGAGTTCTATCCACAATCATCTTATGGGTTCTTGGGTGTTTCCTTTGCACCATGTTTTTTTTTTCTTGAAACACACAAGGTCTTCCTCTATAGACATCTGTTTCTTTGTTCTCCCTCTCTGTTGCTCCCCTGAGTCAATCATTTCTTTCATGATTTCTTCCTGCCTCACTTGCTAGTGACCCATCTGATTGCAATTTTGTCAGGAGATATTATCTATTTTCCCTTCCCTGAGAAAACTATGGGTGACTCTCTTAACTTTCTCTTGTTACCTAGATGCTGGAGGGGCAGGGTGTAGATGGTAGCCTACTTATTCTTTGCAATAGGTCTAAAATCCACGTATGAGTGAGTACATACCAAGTCTGTTTTTCTGGGTCTGTGTTATCTCACTCAGGGTCATACTCTTCAGATCTACTCATTTGCCTCAAATTTAAGAATGTCATTTTTTTTTACCACTGCATAGTGTTCCATTGTGTAAATGCAGTACTATTTTTAATTCATTCTTCAGTTGAGTGGCATCTAGGTTGTTTCCACATTCCTGCTGTTACTAATAATGCTGCTATGAACATAGTTAAGTTAATGCCCTTAAGATAAGATGTGTAACCTTTGGGTATAGCCAAATAGTGGTATTGCTGGATCATTGGGTAGATTAATTCCCACATTTTTGAGGACCCAAAATACTGATTTCCACAGTGGCTGTCAAAGTTGACATTCCCACAGATAATGGAAGAGTGTTCCCCTAAGCCAGGAGAAATTTGTAAATGAATTGTTTAGACCTGAAATATATTAAGGTCAATGACTAAAGATTCAAATTCTCAACTTTTTTCCTTTTTACCAAGAAAATATACAACTTGATATTGAGATTCTAACACTATATTACAAAAGACTTTTCACACATTCAAATTGGTTTAAGGTTTGTGTTTTTTAAAACAAAAAAGTGCAAGTATTAAAAATCTTAGAGTAAGAAATCTTATACCACTTCTAAAATGTGCTGTGAAAAATATGGAATAGTCCTCGTGGTCTGCTTTCCCAGGATTTTATAACCACAATGAAATCTCAGTAAAACCATCATAAGCAAGGGGAACCGATAGAAGTGGGTAACAATCAGAGATTGAAAGAAATAATGCCAAGTCAATGTCAAGACATCTCTTCACCACTTGACTTAAAGTACAGTAGCTTTGCACAGAGGAATAAGGGACACAAGACATTGGGTGTTCAATGTGAAAGACATCTTAGATGTTCTCGAAGTCCTCACTGAACTGGTGTTTTGAGCTATTATTTTATTTCCCAGGTGAATTAACTTAATAAAGCATAGATAAGAGTTTTACAATCTCTTCCTGTCTATAGTAATTCTTAAATAAAATATAGTTCCATTATTTAAGCATACCTTCCTCTCCACTTCTAGAAATCACTTAGGGTTCTCTGTCTTTTTAGTACTTCAGTTAATATAACCTTCAAGCCTGGTTGCATTCTACTGATTTTCATGAGTTGTTATGAACAGCTGACCTTCATCTCTGATGAATGCAATAATTATATTTAGGAATACTATATTTTGTAATGTGGTTTATAAAATAAAGGAATAAGAAGGGAAATATAGGAGAATATGAGATCTATACTAAATCTGATTTCCAGGTGTAGTGTCCCTGATTGGACAGGAATAAACTGAGATCAATGGGATAGGAGCAAAGTCAATCCCTTAGGCGTCATCTCAGATAAATATTTAAAATCACATGTACTAAATGTTTATGAGTTGATTCCCAAAAAATGAAATTTTAAGGTGAATGATTTAAAAAAAATATTGACTTCACTGACACAAAGAAAAAGTTTTTAAATACTTTCTTAATCTAGATGAATCATGAGTCAGTGCCTGAAGTTCGTCATATAACTAAATTCAATACTAAACACTCTGCTGGAATTTACAAGGATATACAAGGCATTGAGGATGTGGTATATTCTATCTACATAGAATAAATGTAGATTCATTACATGTGGCACCCAAGGCCTACACAGCATAGATTATAAAGTTTTCTCTTTATACGGAATTGAATACACAGAATTAGAAAATGTTCTTGAGTATTTTGTCACCAGTTCACATGAGAAGCACAAGGTAAATCTCAGTTGCCTGAGAAAATTGGAAGCATTGCATGATGTTTCCTTTTATTCTCCTGGAAACCTCCCCCATGCAAAGCAGCTCTCATACTTAGGCTGAAAGCCCAGGCCTAGGTGAGGTGTCCCAGTTCCTTCTCACAAGAGCCTCCAACCCAGCATGGCTGTCTTCATGCTGCTCCTCTGTCTGGTGACCTTTCCAAGCTGTAAGTGTTCCATGGTTTCAGGAAACAGACCCAAGTATGTCATCTACGGGATGTATGACTAAAGGTGATATTGCTTGTTCACAGGTGCAGCTGAAAGTCAGGACCTAGCCTAGTGCAGCTTTCACAAACCCTTTCTCTCACCTGCACTGTCTCTGGATTCTCATTAACTTATTAAGGTGTAAGCTGGGTTTGCCAACTTTCAGGAAAGTGTCTGGAGTGGATGGCAAGAATATGGACTGATGGAGGCACTGTGTATAATTCAGCCCTAAAATCAAGACTCATCATCACCAAGGACAACTCCAAGAGCCAAGTTTTCTTGAAAATGAACAGTCTACAAACTGAGGACACAGCCATGTATTATAGTGCCAGAACCACAGAAAGAGAACAACAGTGTGAGCCTGCTCAAAAAGCTCCCTACAGAGATGCTGAGGACTAGCAGGAGGCATTGGTAACCAGCAGTGACTCCTCTGAGCCACAAGTCAAAGTTGTGTCATAAGATAGGAAGTTGGACTATGCTGAATAAGCAAAGTTTTAATGTCAGAAACTGTGGTTTCCTCTTTCAACCAAGGATATCCTCTAGAGGCCCATCTGAGCTGCCATATGTTATTCAACTCTACATGTGCACAAATTAGAGCAAATTGTTGTTTCCACACACTCTCTAACTCTCCAGGTGCTTCTGATTTCCAGACAGAATGGCTCATAATGTATATATGTATTTGTGTAGATATACTTAAATATATATGTATCAACTGATCTTTCAAAAGATGTCTAAACTTATACAACTGTTGACTTTATGGTCAATGAGAAGTGCAAAGTTTTTGACAATTTACATCTATTTCCCTTTAATTTTGAGTATGTAATGTACATACTACAACTTTCCTCAAATATTGTAATTTTTACAGTAGGTTTGAAACTGAAACATTAATATATCTTCTTGAAGATGAAGAGAACTTAAAAAGAATACACTTGGGGTTCCACTTCCGGGACCCAGTGCTGGCTGCAGAATCCCAGCACTCTCTGGAGCAGGGGCAGGTAAACTCTGTCCCTGACCACATCCACAGCTCCTGCTGAGGGAAACCCTGCCACGACCTCGAACTGAGCGAACCAACTACAGGGGTCTCTGAAGGGCAGATTCAGACCCCGCCCAGAGGTCAGGAGGGGGAAAGAGGCCTCAGCGCCTGGGAGGGAGAGTTGAGCTCCCATTGCTTCTGGTTCCACTTCGGGGACACAGTGCTGGGTGCAGAATCCCAGTGCTCTCTGGAGCAGGGGCAGGTAAACTCTGTCCCTGATCACATCCACAGCTCCTGCTGAGGGAATTTGCAGGGCTCCCACCATGACCTCGAACTGAGCGAATCAACAACTGCAGGGGTCTCTGAAAGACAGAATCAGACCCTGACCAGAAAGGTGACAGGAGGCATACAAACCCGAGTGCCACAACTGACCAGGACCTATCTAATCGTGAACCACTGAAGCCATGGGCAAACGTCAGTGCAAAAAATTACATAATACTACAAAGGACAACATGGTAACTCCA
>PVIH01024771.1:0-22065 GCA_004025045.1 Sigmodon hispidus | reverse complement strand
AATAAGGATATACAGGGATGGAAAAAAAATTCAGAGGGAAAGCTGAACACAAAGAAAATATATGTGTAGCAATCTTATTTGTATTTCCACCCTTGATAAGCCATGCTTATGATTCTTATCCTCTGTATAGTTATTGTTAACTCTTCCGCATTTTAAATTCTTTTTACTGTTTTTTTTGATAAATACAAAATAAAGAAGGGAAAAAAAAAAAAAAAAGAAAGTTTGGTATGGAACGACCCTTCCGGCCTAGCCCTGAAGTTCTGACCTGCTGTCCTACAGAAACACATAGATGCTTGTATTAATTTTATGCTGATTGGCCTAGGGCAAAGGCATATAACTTGCTAACTCTTTACCCTTAAACTAACCTATGATTCTTAATCTTGTTCAGCCAGCATTTCAACTTCTCAGAGCAGCATTTCAACTTCTTTCCTCTCCATCTGCTGGTGTCTCATTGTGGTGTCTCTGTGGTATCTCTCTGGCTTCTCTGTGGCATTTGTGCACTGTTTTTCCTGTCCCCAGAGTTTTCTTAGTCTGGTAGCCATGCCCATACCTCCTGTCTGCCTTCAGCCAATCAATGTTTCTATAAAACCAGAAGGTGGGACAATTATTTACAATGTAACAACATAATCCCACCACACACACACACACACACACACACACACACACACACCCACACACACACCACTAAGTTATCTTATTTAATATGTGTGAATGTTTTGATAGTGTGTATGTTTGTGCACCACATGCACAGCTGGTGCCCATGAATTCAGAAGTGGACTTCAGATCCCTTGAAACTGGAGTTACAGGTGGTTGTGAGCTACCATGTGGATGCTAGGAACTGAACCCAAGTTCTTTACAAGAGCAGCAAGTGCTGTTAACCACTGAGCAACCAGTCCAGTTCCCAGCCCCTTAAATCAAGAATTTGAAATCATCTTTGGCTACACAGTGAGTTTGAGTCTATTGTGGTCTGAGACCTTCTCTGTCTATCTTCTGTTTCTCTCTTTCTTTCTAAAGTTTACTTTAGAATGGAAGTTTTTCTTTTTTCTTGCTATCCTTGTTCCTGCTATAAGGTTCTTGTCATAGTTTTAGAAACATGAACATTTGGTCTGATAACTTCATGTCAAATTTCCTCTGCAGGCTTGGCGAAAGCGCTGGTTTGTCCTCCGGCGGGGTCGTATGAGTGGCAATCCAGATGTCTTAGAGTACTACCGCAACAAGCACTCCAGCAAGCCTATCCGTATGATAGACCTCAGCGAATGCACTGTGTGGAAGCATGCAGGCCCTGGCTTTGTTAGGAAGGAATTTCAGAACAATTTTGTGTTCATTGTCAAGACTACTTCCCGTACATTCTACCTAGTAGCCAAGACTGAGGAAGAAATGCATGTGTGGGTACACAGCATTAGTCAAGTCTGCAATCTCAATCGCCTGGAAGATGGTGCAGGTAAGAGCAGGTTGGAACTCCTGTGAGCAAAGGGATTGTCCAAGATGCTTTGCTAGTGCTGGAAAGCTACTGCAAATTAGTGGTGCCTGCCTCTGTGAAAGTACTTTGTCAATCTAATGTATATTAGGCTAATCTTACTAAATTCTTTTTTTGAAAGTTCTATTTTTTATTTAAAATGTATTTTTTTAATTTTACATACCAACTACAATACCCCTTCCCTCCCCTCCTCCTACTAACCCCCAGCTTCTCCCCACCCTACCCTTCATCTACTTCTCAGAGAGGGTAAGGACTCCCACAGGGAGTAAATATAGTCTGCATATCAAGTTGAGGCACAACTAAACCCATGTACCATATGAAGACTGAGCAAGGCATTCCTCTATAGGAAATGGACTCCAATAAGCCAGTTCACACACTAGAGATAAATCCTGGTCCCACTGCAGAGGCCCCACAATCTGCCCAAGCCACACACTGTCTTCCACATTCAGAGTGTCTAGTTCAGTCCCATGCAGGTTTCCAACTGTCAGTCCAGAGCCAATGAGTTCCCAGTAGCTCAACTGTTTCTGTTTCCCCATGATGATCTTGACCCCTTTGCTTATATAATCCCTCCTCACTCTCTTTGACTGGACTGGGAGTTTGGGCCAGAATTCTGTGCCTTTTTAAAGTTTCTGTCACTAAACTTTTCTTTTTTCTCATTTATTCATTGTATTTAATTCTTAGAGGTGGATGGCACAGTAGCAAATTCAGTGGAATTTTAGGAGAACAAATGCAGATGGATACTGGATCCAAATAGTATCATTGTAAGGAAAGCTGAAGCTTCAAGACATTCATGCTAAAGATTTCCCCTCTTTCATATAACATTGTAAAGCACTGTCTTTTGCTTAGTAGTAGGATTCATATCCATATGTGGAAAGGCAAAATCTGCCCATATATGTACCACTGGAGATCTCTGCTGAGACAACTTGAAAGTTGTCTCTGCGTTACTTTGGAACATTGGGAGCAGTTAACTCAATTCTCTCCTCCTCCTTTTCCTCTTTTTTTTCTTCCTCCTCCTAACTCTACCCCCCTCTCTTCCTCCAGCTCCTTCTCTCTCTGTTTCATTCTGTCTGCACATACTACCATTCCCATGTAATATATAAGATGGTTACAGCCTAGGATTATAATTTACTTCTCTTTGTAGATTTTATTTTTGAGCCTGTATCAGTCAAAATTCTCATAACAGAACTGGTAGAGTGGTGTGTGTGTGTGTTATTAGAGTGACTTACAATTATGGTCTGGCTAGTGCAGCAATGGCTGTCTTCTCATGGAAAGGCCGAGAATCAGGTAGTTGTTCAATCCATGAGGATGTATATCATAGTTGGTCTTCAGTTTACATTGAAATTCTTTAAAAGTAGGTTCTAATACCAGCAAAGGAATGCCTCGCAGCCAGATAGATGAACTTGCTAAAGAAAATGAAGGCAGATAGGCACAAAGCAAAAGCTTTCTCTTTCCTTGTACTTTTATATGGGCTACTACCAAAAGGTGTGGCAAAGATTTAGGGTGTGCCATGTCACCTCAAATGATCCAATCAAGAAAATTGTTTACAGGCTTGGTAGGCCACTTGGGTTTCAGTTGATTCCAGATGTAGTCAAGTTGACAACCAAGAATAGCTTTCACAATGTCATAATATTGTCTCATCATATTCTGGTGTTTAGAATAGGGAATGTTAAATCTGATTTCTTTTAGCTTTCCTGTTTAGTAGGGACAAATATATCCTGTAATAAGAAGTTTTTGGCTCAGACTAGTCTCCCAGTCTGAATTTGCCTGCCATCGCTCAGGCCTTTAAAAATGATTTAGATGCTTATATTAATTTTATTTTGTTTGTCGTATGGTTTAGGCATCTTGATAGCTAGCTCTTTTACCTTAATTTAACCTACTTTTATTAATCTGTATTGCCATGTGGCCCATGGTTTGCCTGTGTTGTTTTTGTTTGTTGATTTTTGGATGGCTGGATTTTTTAAGTTCTCTCAGGGTTTATGTGATTGTATATGCCCATTCTGGGAAGCCATTTGTAATATGAAGTTTTTGGCCCGGCCTAGTCTCAATGTTTGGACCTTCCTGTAGTTGTTTTTTATGTTAAAAATGACTTAGACATTTATATTAATTATATTTTATTGACCTATGGCTTAGGTATATTATTAGCTAATTTTTGTATCTTATTTTTATTAATTTTTGTTGTTATGTGGCCTGTGGCTTACCTGTGTTATTTTTATATGTTGATTCTTGGGTGGCTGGTTGATGTCTCTTCTGACTCCACCCTCCTTCCCCATGTATGCTCCAATTTCTCCACCTACTTCTAAGATGTCTACCATAGGCCAAGACAGTTTCCTTATCAACAGCATACAGAAAGACATTCCACATCAGTATTCCTAATCTTGACACATACTTCAACATTTCAATAACTCTTTAACTCTTTTTACTATTGACCATGAAAATATCCACACTATAATACCAGATGGCAATGGGGAGTTAGGGTTGCATCTCTAAGGCAAACGTACATGTGTGCTTCCTTTTTTTTCAGGAGCTATCAAAGCTTATTAAATGATACTATTTAGTAACATTGCTGAGCTTTGAAAGCACTCAAATAAAAGAAAATGAAGTGAGAGCAAGTACTTTATCTTTGGTACAACAGATAGAGCTTGTAAAGTCAAAGTATATCCATCATGCCTGGAGCCTGATGTCAAGCAAACTCAACAGAGCCTCCCTGCCTAACTCTTACAGTGGTGTTTGCTGCTGGCTCTCCATTATCCTATTTTCTACTTTCAGCCAAACTTTTTAAAGCTTTCTTTTTATTTTTCTTTGCATTTTTCACATCATGCATCTTGATCCCATTTATTTCCCATCCCTTTGTATCTGCCCTCTGCCCTTGAAACCCTCACCACCAATAAATTAAAATAAAATTTAAGAGAAAAAAGGAAAAAAAAAAGGAAATATCTTGTCATTGAAACTTTAGTGTAACACAGTGAGTCTCCCAGTAAACCCTTTTGTCCATTAATCTTTACTTTCAAGTGTTCACTGCAAAGAGTCATTGGTCTGGTTTAAGGCCTCTGGTTTTTGCTATATTTTCAATAGCGGGCCCTTGTTGTAATAGGTCCTGGCCCAGACTTTCCAGGCCTGGATCAGAGGTTTAGTCTCACTCTCAGCCCTGCTTAGCCTCAAATAATCACACAAAGGCTTATATTATTTTTATGCTGATTGACCTAGGGCCTAGGCATATAATTTGCTAACTTCTTCATCTGAACTCAACCCATCTTGTTCAGCCATGTGGCTTGGTACCTTTTCTCAGAGCAGCATTTCCTCTGCATCTCCTGGCAGCTCTGATGACTCTGGCATCTGTATCTAGCATCTGTCTGCTCTGAGATGTTCCTGAGTTTTCTTAGCCTGGTAGTCCCACCCACACTTCCTGTTTGCCTTTGGCCAATCAGCTTTTATTAAACCCATAGGCGGGACAAATATTTACATTACCAGCATAATACCACTACTGGCCCTCACTGAGACTTCTCTTGGATATCCTGTTGTTGCCTGTGTAATGGAGAACCTGCAGCTTTGGGTCTGCAAGACCAGTACCTTCATGTATTCCAGTAGATCATAGATGGGGTGAATATTGAAGTGGGCCAACATCATAATCCTGGTTCTGGGCCTTTGTAGTTGCAGGGTTGATTAGCTTCCCAGCTTCTCCTCCCCCTTCACCAACAGAGTAAGCTCTCCAACTTTGCCCTCTCTAGCTCACACCTTGCAGCAAAGAGCAAGTGATGGGGCCAGTTTTACTGCTTTGATGCCCTTTGGGTAGATTCTTCCAACTTATACCTTCAAGGACCAGCTCTACAGTGTTGCCACTTTCCCAAGTGCTGAAGCTGGTGAAACACAGGGACAGCTGCTCTCCTGTTCAAGGTCAGCTCTCCCACCCGCCACAGGTGTGTGTGTGGAATCTCTCCCCTGAACACACTACCATATGGCAGATGAGGGGAGAGACCAGATCTCCCATGTTCATTTTCTCCAGCCACTTCACCTATACCCCCTCATCAATAGAGTTAGTTCTACTGTTCTGCCCAGGCAATGTTCAGGGGCTATTTTCCTGGGAGTTGCAGCTCATAAGGGTGAGGGCCAGCCCCTCACCCACCACAGGTGGTAGGGGCAAAGGGGAAGGGGCAAGCCAAACTTTTACATCTGTTTTTTTTTCATGCATACTACTGTATCTCCTTTTTCTTTTTTATTCACACTTGTTCCAAAACATATATATGTAGTATATTTCCCAGTGACTCAAAAGGAACAGGAATAAAAAAAACAGGAAAAAAGTAGAAAACCCTGTCCTGTTGTGAAGTTGGAAAAAAAACCCAAAAAACTTTCTCACAACTTCTTTTATTCCTTCCATTTTAGGAAAATGTAAAGATCAAGTCTTTTTCATCTGAAATTCATGTTATAATTTCTTGCAGCTTTCCATATGCAGCAGTCCACTTCATTTATATGTGTTGGATTTCAAAATCTCTATTAGATGCCTGAAGCCTCAAATAATGCCAAACTTTATTTTTGATGGTATATCATTTTATATGTATATACACACAAATTTAAGGCCTTTCTATCTTACTTTAGTGTTTATCATACATTATGACTGTCACCAGAAGTCTTTTGAAGTAGGAAAAATAAATGCACATTTCTTTTTTCACAATTTTATGAATAGAAGCCTCATTCCTATGTCAATATTGCAACCTTAATGTATTTTTTATTAAGTGAAAATATGTCACTCGTTTATACTAACAGCAGTACTTTATGACTTTTATTTTACATAATTCAATTACTGGGATCATAACTCTTGCACATTAAGGCTATATTATTAAAGAAAAAGTTACTTAAAAAACACTGTGTTGCCATGACAACTAACTTGATAACAAAGAGGGAAGCTAAGTGCCTGATGGCTATAATAGTGTAGACTGTGCATATGCTAGATAAAGAGAAGATTAAAATCCCTGGCAGCACACAGTGCATGGCACAAGAATTTATCACACTATACATAATGTCTCACAATTTAAAACTTCCAGAACTGGAGAGATGGTTCAGTGGTGAAAAGTGCATACTGCTCTGGCAGAAAACCTAGGTTTGGTTCCCATCATGCACATCAGATAACTAATAGCTTCCTGTAATTCCAGATCCAAGAGATCCGAAAGCTCTCTTATGGCTTTCAAAGTCACTACACACACACACACACACACACACACACACACACACACACACACACACACACACAAATATTTTTTAAAAATACATACCACTTCTTTATTTCTGAAATTTTCTATTTTTAGACCAAGGTTAATTTCAGGTAAATAAAACCATAGAGAGGGAAAGTATAATAAGGAGGAGCAACTAACTGTATAGTATTTGCTTCTGTTTCTGGCAGGCCAGTTTTGTCAACATTGTATCTTGCCTATGAATTTGTCTTATCCCATACTGACTCTGTGCCAGACATGCTGTTGTCATCTCTGCTTTACAGTACAGGAAACCTGAAGAAAACAGATGATACTTAGAACCTGGACATAATCCCAAGGAAGTCAGGGGCACTCTGACTGAGGAACCTTATATTGAAAACTTTATTCTAAGAAAAAATTAAAGCAAGCTTTTCCTTGGCTTTTTATGACCTGGAATTGTTATTAGTTCTTAATCCTGATCAGTTTCTGAGCCCTGTTCTTAAGCTTTGGTGAGAATATTAGTGTCCTTGACAAACATGAGGTTACTCAGCCATAACAACACACTGTTTTTTTCTTCCTTCTTTTATACAACAATTATTAACACCTCTACATTTATGTGTTGCTTATGTGACTCCTCTGGTATAAGTGTATAAGTCTTTGTTTCTGTTACATCATCAGAATTAGAAACGTTCCAGTCACATAGTGGATGTACTATCAAATATTCTATATAAACGTGAATATACACACTTAATATAAAATAAGTATTTGTGCATACATGATGTGTTAGAATTTTTGATGTGGTAACAAAAATAAAGGGGAACAGATTTATTTCAGCTAGTGGTTTCAGTCTATGATTGTTTAGTTCCTTTGTTTGTAGGCCTATTGCTATGGACCTGTTGTGAGGTAGAAAATTATACCCACAAGAATATGTGTTCATCAAAGCTTCTCATCTCACAGTAGCCAGAAACAAGGGGGATGAATACATATACTTGTGGGCTTCTTTCTTCCCTTTTTGTTCCACCCAGGAACCTAGTTCATAGGATGGTGCACACACTTTTTTTCCCTTAACTATTTGTGAAAATGCCTATACTCAGAACTGTGCCTGATTAACCTTTTAGTCATTTTTCACTTCAGTCAGGTTGATAAGATTAATCACAAATCTTCCCTTTGTCTATCTGATACCCTATCAAATATCCTTAAATCATATTTAAACTCCAAATAAGGACAGTAACATGGTCATAATTCTATATAACATGCTGTAACTATCTTGTATACAAGTGAAAACACTCAAATTCTTTTCTCAAACTGTCAACAGATTCAGCATTACTAAAAAAAAAAAAAAAAATCCAAGTACAAAGTCTTATATGGAGACTGGAGGCAATCCCTTGTCTGTGGATCCCTATTTTAAAAAACTCAAGAAATAATTTACATACTCCCAACAAAAGGCAGATGGGGGCATAAGAAAGGAAGGATGAGACCCAAACAAAGTCATAACCCAGCAGATCAAGTATTAAATCCTATAGCTTCATGCCCGCAAGCTGGAGCATATGGTACTATGATGTGAGCTCTTCAGGGTTTGGAGAACCATGCCCCTGTAGCCTTGTTAGTTACTGCCTATGTGGCTTCCTCCCTAGGTTGGCCCCACTTGCTCCCAGTGCCCTTTTTTCTAATGTTAATTTGTTTTTATGTGCATTGGTATTTTGCCTCCATAAGGTCTGAATTAGGTCCCCCTGAAACTAGAGTTGCAGACAGTCATGAGCTGCCATGTCAGTGCTGGGAATTGAGCCTAGATCCTCTGGAAGAGCAGTCAGTGTTTTTAATTGCTGAACCACCTCTCCAGCCCTAAAAGTGCCTTTCTTTAGAAGATGTTCCATGTTCTTGACATTTCTAGCTTCTTGGGTTTTCCCTTGTCTTCAAGTTTCATTCTCACAACTTTATACATTGTCTCATGAGCTCCTTCCAAAGAATTTGACTCTGATGCACATCATCTAGTTTGTCAGGCTTTCCTTTGAAATACATATAGACACCTCCAAGAACCTAAGACTCTTAGATTCAGTATCCTTGAAAAACCAGCATCTTGTGAATTATTATAGTGACTGCCATCAGTTTGTGATGGTAGCTACTTCTTTTTGAAACATAGATGTAGTAATATTAGGATACCTGGGCAAATTAACTTGAGTAGTCTTGTGTGAGCAAGACATATTGTGAATAGGGTACTGTGACAGTACTCTCTTCTCAAGGGAAAGTCTTTCAAATAAGTTAATATCTTAATATTTTTAGACCTGTAATGGTTGGGTCAAAATGATTCCTGAGACATCATCAAGACATCTTTCCTATTTTCTTGGTGCAAAGTGCTTAATGTTGCTGTTGTCATTACTACAAATTTTGGGATTGGGACCAGGGCCTTGGTTGTGGTAGGCATATGATCTATCACTGAACTGCATATTCTCCATTTAACTTCTTTTTAGTGATACAAATCTTTTTAAAAATATTGGCTTCCTTAGTTACAACTTTATTTTTTAGGCCAAACTGAAGTATTTTTTTTTATTAAAAAAAAACTTTTGCATTCTGAGGTCAGAGAGATGGCTCAGCACTTAAGAATGTTGGTTGCTCTTACAAAGAACCTGAGTTGATTTCCAGCACCCACATAGCAGCTCACAAGAATCTGTAACTACAGTTACAGAGGGTGATTTGATGTTTTCTTCTAGCCTTCTTGAACACTGCACACACATGATGCACAGATATACATGTAGACAAAACACCTATATACTAAAATAAAATAAAAATGAAATAACAAAAAACAGTTCTTGCATTTTGCTTTTTGTTCCTCAATTCTTCCTGAAACCTAACTAAAATTGGCTAGCAACCCTGTAGAACAAAATGAAAGCTGTGTTGCCTTTTGTGTTCTGCCTTCCACAAAGTCTTGGGGGATGACAGATTGCAATAATGTTCTTTTGCACTGTGTAAGATGAACTGCCTCAAATTCTGTCTCCAGAAGAATCTTCATTCTCTTGTAATACCTCATGAGTACAGTATTTTCTATCTGGACTCTTACAGCATTCTTATTTTCTGAGTTCCCACTAGAGTCATCATGAAGTTCTGCTTACAGAATTCTAGATCTTCTCTAGTTCAGGTCTCTAAATTTCTAAATTCTTCCCATAAGCTATTTCTGGAGGCATCTGAACCACATATTCAGGAATAAATACAGCAGCATCCCCACTCCTAGTGCCAATTTTCTATGTTTTGTTGCTGTGGCAAATACACGAGAGGCACAAATTGGAAATAGAAATCTTCATGTCTCACCATTTCAGAAGTTTTAAACCATGGTCAACTGGGTCCATTGATTTGGGTCTGAGATAAAACAGAATATTATAACAGTAGAAGAGTTGCCTTGTTATATAGAGGAAGGAGGTAGGAACAGGATGGAATACAGTTCTGCAAAACATGTGTTTCTAGTAACCTCTTTCCTCCAAGGAGGCCCAACCTCCAAAAGTTTTCACAACTTCCTAAAAATGCCATCAAATTATCAATCCCTCAGTAAATTAATCCATTCTTACATGAACATCTATATGATGCAGTCAATGATTGGATTCATTATTCAGTATCAGAGCCTTCAACTCATGAGCCTTTATTGGAGAAGCATCCTATCCAAGCCATAATATTTATATGCCTGGATGAATATGTAAGCATGTACATATAGACTTGTTATACATAAATACATTTGCACAGATATATGTATATTTGTTGAGTGACTAAGCAAATGATTTAAGGCTGATGTTGAGGACTGTCAAGCTGTGTGTAGACTATTGAACTGAAGGTTTTTATGCCAAGAAAGCTTGGTTTTGGTGGGATTTTTCTCTTAATTGATTCAACACTTCACTCTTGGAACACTGGTCTCCTTTCCCAGACATTGTTTATAGCTTGAGGAAATGGTTGCCTCCATCAGCACAAACACCAGCTGTGATTTGAATCTTCTATTTGGTTCTTGGATACTGTTTGAGAAACTTTGAGTGAGTGTTATGGCCATTCTTAAAACACTAACCTGGGAAATTATTTTTCTAGCAGATTCTGTGGAGAGTCTCTCTCACACGCCCTCCTCCCTCCAGCAATCCCCTGCCGGTTCATTTCATACTGCCCATGTTGCCAACTCTGCCTTGCCAAAAGATGACCCAAACACTAATACTGTAGCCACTGAGGAAACCAGAAGTGAGTCAGAGTTTCTCTTCCTTCCTGATTATCTGATCCTGTCCAACTGTGAGACTGGAAGACTGAACCATGCCAGGTATGCTTACTTTTGGGACTCAGTTGGATGTTCTACTCTGTTCACAGAGCTCACACTGCCTTCTTCAGAATTGGTCTCTGAGATGTGCTCAAAGAACATAGCCAAATAATCATGTTTAGCAAGAATATTTTCTAATAGGTGGTTATACTCTCATCTCTTACTACTGCCAAGGATGAGGGCAGATCATTTATCAGTATCATTATTAAAGATGAAATAGTATGCCAAATAAAATGAGTCATGGGTTTCAGCATTGTGACTTTTATTTCTCATCTTGCATTTTATACTCACCTGATGCTATATAGGATGAAAAAGAACAAGCAGACTTTTTTCCGCACTAAGGAGTTGGTAAAACTTTGGGTTTTTAAAAAGATTAAGTCTCTACAAGTACAAAAAGGGTAGAGTGGCATTATGGCAACTTAGAATGAGGTACATGTGGATTTTATGAATGTCTACATATCAATCAAACTTATATGCTTTTCTTCCTTCAGTCTTCCCACCAGATGTGATAGCTGGTCAAATTCAGACCGTTCATTGGAACAGACTTCATTTGATGATGTTTTTCTTGAGGGTCTGCAGCCGTTTACTTCTAATAATTTGGTCCACGCCCTGCACCATGGAAATGGATCTCAGGATATGCCTTCCACAAGGTCCCAAGCTGCTCTAATCTGGAATAAAGAAATCAATGTCCCATCCAGGAACCACATGTCTTCTTCATCATTACTGGAATCTTCCTTAAACCCCAAAATTCATTTAGAAAAAAAGCAAGTTTCCTTAACCAGTGGGGCAAAAGAACTAAACATTGTGTCCAACACTCCACCTCCTCGTCCTCCTAAGCCAAGCTATCTTTCTGAACGGCGTCAAGAAAATCAGCTCCTGTTGATGGGGTACAGCAGTAGCAAGAAGCCAGGGTACAATATGGTGCCAAGAAGAATCTCCCTCTCTGGTTTAGACCATGTGGGGTCATGGAAATGTAAGTGTTGGGTGCTAATATTCAGGTACATAATTATGGGCAAGGACTATCCATCGCAACTCTTTATTACACTTTGTGGCCACATGGTAGCATCTATTGTTCAAACCAGTCCAGTCTCCTAATGAGGTTGAATATACAGTGAGAACACATAGAAATCTTCTGTTCCTTAGTACCTCCACTCCTCTTTTGAATCTGATCAACAGGGAAGATTCTTATGTTGATAAAGATACTGTAAAAAGCTGGAATCCCTGCTCATTGTGAGTCCTTGCCAAAAAGTTGCAATTTCTTCATCTAAAACTGAGATACTGATTATTGTTTGGAGTACCTTGAAGACATACTTATTACAGAAGGCCAGGTGGTTTTGCTTCAGCTCAATCCCATCCTTTTCTCTGCTTCTCACCTTAATAATGATCTTGGAGACTGTAGATCATAACTCCTTGTATTTCTTATCAATGTTGTTAGTCTCATTCAGCATCCCAATTCACATGTTTTTTTCTAAATCCTAAATGACATATGTAATTCTCACCTAGCATTTCCAATTCAACTCTAGTCTAATGACATACCTTCCAATGTGAATGACTTACAGTGTCATTTTCTACCACTTTCTGCTCTTCTACTCCAGCTCTCTTGAGACCTTCAGAAGAGGCTTGACACAAGTCCATACAAGTATCCTCACTATGACTTTTTAGTAATTCTGTACTGTTGCTTTGGGAAGTCTCATTTTCCCATGAGTTCATCAGCCCAACCATCTTATTCCTTTCTCTTAAGCCTATGTGTCTCAAACAGTTCAAAAAAAAAAAACCACCAAATGCCACATTCTCTCTCCCTTCCTTCCTCTTCCTAGATACACTCACACGCTATTACTTACTAAGACTATATATCAAAGGAGTTAGTTAAAGTGTAAAGAAGGCAAATTGTTTTTTATCTTTTTCTTTGTTATTAAATTTTTCATTTAAAAAGTGTTTTTTTCACATCTACCACTGCTTCCCCTCACTTCCCTCCTCCTAGTCCATCTCAGTCCTCCCTTAGGCTCCTCCCACCCCATCCCCCCATCAACTCCCCAGGGAAGGCAAGGAGTCCGAAAGTGTGTCACTGCAGTCTGGCATATCCAGTTGAGGTAGGTCAGAATCCCTCTTCCCAGTATCAAGACTGAGTTAGGTGTTCCTCTGTGGGGAATGGGCTCTGAGATAGATGGCAGATCATGCACCAGGAACATACTCTGATCCTCCTGCAAGAGGCTCCACAAACTGCCCTTGCTATTTGACAGTTGTCTATCTTTGGAAGGTTTAGTTCCTTTCCATGAAGTTTCCTCTGTGATTATTTCAGAGTCAGTGAGCTCCCAATAGCTCCAGTCAGCCATCTCTGTGGGTCTCTTCCGCATGAACCTGATCCCTTTGCTCATATACCCTCTCTCCTCTCTCTCTTCAACTGGGCTGTGAGTTTGACCTGGTTCTTAGCTATAGATCTCTGCTTCTGTCTCTATCCATTGCTGGATGAAGGTTCTATAATGACAATTAGGGTAGTCATTCATTTGATTATAGGGGAAGTCTTGTTTAGGCACTCTCTCTAGCATTTCTTGGAGTCCTAGCCAAGGACATCTTGTGGGTTCTTGGAGGTTTCCTTAGAACTAGGTTTCTTTCTAACCCCACACTAGCAACTTCTGCAAATTGCTTTTTAAATCTTTCATTCTGATTAGGAAACATGCCACTCCAGAAATGCTCAAAGTCTCTTAATGATGTAATTAACCATCACACATCAGACAACCTCAGTGAAATGGTTTGTGCTGACTGCACAAAAGTTTTTAACGCATGGGAATAGTGACAAAATTTGGGGCAAATTAAAGTTGGTAAGCAATTTAGAAACTGAAGCTGGATGGTGGTAGCGCATCACTTTAATCTCAGCACTTGGAAAGCAAAGGTAGATGGATCTCTGTGTTCAAAGCCAACCTGGTCAACAGTGTGAGTTCCAGGACATCCAGGGTTGTTAACACTGAGAAATTCTGTCCTGAAAAACAAAAAAAATTAGAAAATGAAATGAATAAAACTAGTAGAATAAGAGAGTGTGACAATGAGTTGAAAGTCTTGAGATAAACTAAAGAATTAAAAGACTTGAGACAAAATAAAACAGCCAGGTTGTGTTCTTTTGGATAAAGACAAACATAGGTTAAAATAGATGAAAATAGGGGGGTTTTTTGATCATGTAACATGAGGAGTAGAAGCAAATTGGATTAGACAAAGAAGAGGGAACATGGGAAGTGGATCTCTTCTTCTTTGCCAGCCACCTAGATGTGAGGTTTGTGCGTGGAGGCAGAATTGGGAAAGGCCCATTTTTTGGGGGGCATCCCATGATGGAGCTCCTTGTATTGCAAAGGCTGTTCTGTTTTCTCTGTTATAAATGAAACCCATGTGTATAAGTGCCTCCGTCTGCTCTACTTCTTGTCCTCTGTGATTCAGCTTGTACTGGTACTACACATTTTAAATCATTGACTCTTTGTCTTGATACAAATCAAAATTTTTTTTCACCTTCTGTTATTCATATACAGTTTCTAAGGATGATCACAGATTACTTATCACACCCATAACCATCCATGTTTTACATTAGATCCTTAGAATTTATGTTATAGCTAAAAGTTTAGATCTTTTCATCAACATCTCATTTCCTTGTACTGACATGTTCCTGGCAACAACAAGACTAGGCCCCATTTTTATGAGTTAATCATTTTAGATTTAACATGTGAGATCATGCTTTTTTTGGTCTAGTTGCTTTCATTTGACATGTCCTTTCAAATTAAAAGATCTATCATTTTTTATGACCGAATGACCTTCCACTATAAACATGTACATGTGACTGTGTGCATATATGATACTGTGTGTATGTATGTGTAAATATATGTGCTTGTATGTATATGACACAGTTTTTTTCCTTTTACCTGTTGATGAACATATCTTAGTAAGTGTGGGATTGCAGATGTCTCTTTGACATACTGATTTAATCTTATTTGGACATGTAATCCTCATCTTGGAACTGCTGAATCATATGGTAAGACTATTTTTAATTTTTGAAGCACCTTCATGATATTTTCCATAATTTCTGCACTAATTCACATTTCTAACACTGGTGTATAAGTGTTTTTTCCCACAGTCTTGCCACCACTTGTGATTTTTTTGTCATTTTTATGGTTATTGTAGCTGAGCTGAGTTGATAATCTTATTTTGAACTTTCCTGATGGTTAATAATATTGAATATTTTAAATAGATTTGTTGGCCATCTGTTGCTTTCTTAAATATGTCTATTAATCTTTTATGAAGATTTATTTATTTTTATTTTACATGTATAGGTATTTTGTTTGCATGTATTTCTATGCACAATATTTGTGCAGTGCCTGCAGAGACTAGAAGAAGGTGTGAGATCCTTTGGAACTAGAGTTATAGATGGTTGTGAGCCACTATTGTGGTATCTGGGAAATGAACCTTAGTCCTCTATAAGAGCAGTTAGTGCTTGTAACCACTAAACCATCCTTTATGCCTCTGTTTATTGTTTTAAACTTGGATAATTTGTTTTTTGTTACTGAGCTTTTAAGCTCTTTATATATATTCTCATGTATTTACTATTATATATTTATTGTCAAAGACATTTCATTTAGTTCTTTTGCTATTGTATGAAATTCAATTTTTGTGTTTTAATATATCTATTTTTCTAATATGTAGATTATTTTTATTTTATATAGATATATAATCTGCATATAGTAATAGCATAAGTTCTTATTTTTAACTCTTATATTAATTTTATGTTTTTATAAAACTGCCATACTATTCTCCAAAGTGGCCATATCATTTTGCATTTCTACCAGATAGGAATTATTGTTCCTTTCACTCTACATGTTCACTAGTGTAGGATGGTGTCAGTAGTCTGGTCTTTAGTTATTTGATTTTCATTTTCTTAATGTTATATGATGTAGAGCACATTCTCCTAGGCTATTTGGCATCTGTACATAGTCAATAGTAAGGTGTCTTATTTAGCCCATTTTTAGTAAGATTGTTTATTGTTTATTTTTAAATTTCTTTGTATGTTTTGGATAGCAGTCTTATAAGCTATGTTTTATTTTGAAATGTCTCTTCCTGGTTTTCCTTGACAGTGTTACTTAAAATATAGTAACATCAGTGCCTTTTTCCATCACTAACCACAAAGTCATCTAAGTTTTATTCTAGTATCTGTACCTTAGTTTTTCATTTTACGGTTAAGCTTAAGACATACTTTGAGTTAATTTTTGTGAAAGGTATAGGGTCTCTGTATAGATTTCTTTTATATGTGGACATTTAATTCTTCCAACACCATTTGATGAAAATATAATGCGTTTTCTACAGTGCACGGCGTTCAATTTTTTTCGAAGTTTAGCTGAACATCTTTACATGGTTCTGCTTAGCATTTTCTGTTCCAGCCCATTGAAATATTTGTGTGTTCTTTAACCAATTCCCTCACCAGAGTTTTAGGAAAAACTTCTAGGCTCCAGGGAGGATTCCAACTATCTGTTTGAATATGCTAATTAAAGAAATGGGCAGAGAAAGAAGCTTTAACCAATGGGATTACATTAGATCAAACAAAACAGATAAGTAGATTCATTGACCCCAGGTTTATCTTAAGGAAATTTTGAGAATTTATAGAAGAAATAAATCAAAGAATTGAGGCATATATAGCTGAGGGGTAGCAATGTTACATATTTTACAGAGTAGGTAATCTTGCTCAGGCTGTTGATATGACCTACCATTATCCAAGTTCTGTTTTTAGAGAAGTTATCACAGTCATCAGTTGAAGGAAACAATCTGGTTTCCATGAGATAACTGTACCTGATCAAGGGTGTTCCTCTATCCTTTCATGGAGAAATTGCCTCCATTTGGGTAACAACTTCATCATGGGGTAATCTGTTCTTTGAGGCACATCATTTCTTGGGGATATTTTCAGTCCTGTGATATAATGACATTTTCTCATTAGAATTCAAGGTAACTGAAGAAGAGTGTGAGTTAGAGGGAAAAATTTAAGAAGGGAAAATAGAGCCAGAGTGGGATAAAATGGAGTTAGTTAGGCTAATGACTGAATTTTTCTTCAGTATCACACTGTCTTGATTACTATAGCATCAGAATAAATAATGAAGGCAGATAGTGTTAGTTCCTTAACTCTGTTCTTCTCTTTTGATATTATGTTAGCATTTTTTTTAAATTTTTATTTATTTATTTATTTATTTATTATGCATACAGTTTTACAGAAGAGGGCACCAGACCTCATCATAGATGGTTGTGAGCCACCATGTGGTTTTGCTGGGAATTGAACTCAGGACCTCTGGAAGAACAGTCAGTGCTCTTAACCTCTGAGCCATCTCTCCAGCCCTATGTTAGCATTTTTTTATTTTTTATTTTCTATCCACTTAACCTTTATAGAGAAACTATATACACACAATAGATTTCCATATTTTGATTAGAATTATACTGTATTTATAGATGAAGTTGGGAATGGATGTCTTGACAATATTGATTTATTTATAAATCAATAATTTTCTTAAGAGAATGGGATGTTTCTTCATGTATTTAATTTAAAATATTTATTTTTATTTTTAGTTATGCATATATGTATATGTGTGTGTGTGGATATGTGCACACGTAAGTACAAGTGCCTGTGGAGTCTACAAGAGGTCATCAGATTCCATGGAGCTGGAGCACCAAACTCTGAAAGAGCAGTATGTGCTCTTAATTACTAAGCCATTTTTCCAGGTCCCATTTATTTAACTTATTGTGTCTGGTATATGTCTGTGTGTGTATGTATGAATATGGAGGCTAGAAGTCAGTGTTGGATGTTTTGTCTACCTTATTTTTTAAACGAGTTTTCTCACTGAACCTGAAGCTCATCAGCAAGCTAGATTATCTGGCCAGTGAGCTTCAAGGATCTTCCTGTTTACACTGCCGTCACTGGGGTTACAAATGTAGAATGCTGAAACAGGTTTTATGTGGATTCTTGGGATCCAAACTCAAATTCTAATGCTTGCAGGATAAACACTTTACCAACTGACCATCTTTATACCTCCCTCCATGTATTTTGATTTTGTTTTATTTCGCTGGAATTTTCAGTTGTACTCATATATATTTTGTTAAGTTTATACTTAAGCAATATATTTTATTTTCGGAGGCACTGGTGTAAATTATATTGCCTTTTTTTACTGCAAATTTTACTTGTTAGTTGCTATTGTATAGGAAACTAATAGACTTATATTAACTTTATATACTAAAACTTTTCAATGATAGCCTGTTAAGACCAGGAAAAATTTATTAGTTTTTGTTCAAGGTTTCTTCTAAATCATGTCATTCTGTTGCCCAGACTAACTTCAAACTCACTGTGTACCTCAGATTGGCCTTGAACTCTTGGTGATCCTCCTGCCTTAGCCTCTCAAGTGCTGAAATTACAGCCATGCATCATTTCTTTTTTTTAACTTCTTTTTAAAATATTTCCAACATATAATGAATGACATAGGATATATATCATCATTCCAAAACATAGGGTGAAATGACAAAATACTGAACCAAAGCAAGGCTGAAAATTACATGGGAAAACTCCATACTCTGCATCTCCATGTCTGATGTCAAAATGCTCTTCAGATCTCCAGCTCTTTTTCTTTGTTAAATGCAACATGCTTCTTCTTGAGCTAATTCTACTCCCTGTTAGCAGCTCTCCTCAGCAGATATCCCATGGTTCTGACATTTTCAATATCTAGAAGCCTCCAAGGCAATTCAGGCTTCACCTTTCCAGATTCACACAATGGCCTTTCTAGGCCTCCATTCAAAAACACCCAGGCACATGCCTTGCTTCAGCAGCTTTGCTTAGGCAAGGAGGGTGATTTTTTTTTAATTAATTTTTTTTTTTAGAAAATAAAGTTCTTTTTCCCATTTAAACCCTTGCTCTCCCTCCCTTCCCCCTTCCAATCCCTCCTTATCTGCCTTCAGCCTCCCTCATCCTCATCACCCTATCCACCCACCAAAAGGGCAAGAAGTCCCAAGGTGGATCAGCTCAGGATCCACTCCAGGCAGTTCCAATTTCCTCATCCTAATGTCATGACTGGGTTAAGTGTTCCTCAGGGGAGAATGGGCTCCAAAGTGCCAGCTCATGCATAAAAACACAGTCTGATCCCTCCCCTTGAGGCTCCATATACTGCCCACATCATTGAACATCTGCCTATCCTTGGGGGGCCTAGTTCCTTTTCTTGAAGTTTCCCCAGTGGCTGTTCTTATTTTAGTGAGCTCCCTAGAGCTCCAGGCAGCCATCACTGTGGGAATTTTCCTCATTAAGCCCTATCCCCTTGCTCATACAGACTCTCTTCCCCTGCTCTCAGCTGGACCAGGAGGTCAACCCAGTACTCAGCCATGTATCTCTGCCTCTACCTCAATTCATTGTTGGATGTAAGTTCTGTGATGGCACATGGGGTGGATATTCATTTAATGATAGGGGAAGTCTTGTCTAGGCAACACCTTCACTATTGGTTGGAGACCTAGCCAGGGACATCCGATGAGTTCTTGTAGGTGGCCCTAGCACCTGAACTTTTTCCAACCCCACATTGGCTTCCTCTATTAAGATCTCCATATCTTTTTTTTCTTCCTCATTGCTGCTTCTCTCACTCAATCATCTCTTTCTCTCATGATTTGTTCCTTCCTCTTCTGGTTTGCAACCACTGATGATGTCAATTAACTAAGGAGATCTTCTCCATTTTCTCTTCCTAGGGAATCCCTAGATATCTCTTTCAAGTTCCTTCTGATGCCAAGCTTTTCAGGGGTTGAGAATTGCAGCTTGATGTTCTTTGCTTTTGTTTGTTTGTTTGTTTTAAGTCCCGAATGAGTGAGTACATTCAGTGCTTATCTTTCTGGGGTAGTGACACCTTGCTGAGGAGGTTATTCTCCAAATCCATCCATTTTCCTACAAATTTTAGAATATCCCTTTTTTAACCGCTGAGTAGTACTCCATTGTGTAGATGTACCACAGTTTGTTAATCTATTCTTCAGTTGAGGGGCATCTAGGTTGTTTCCAGGTTCTTGCTATTACAAATAATGCTGCTATGAACATAGTTGAGCTAATGCCTTTGGAGTGCAAATGTGAGTCCTTTGGATATATGCCTAAGAGTGGTATTGTTGGATCCTTGGGGAGATTGATTCCCAGTTTTCTGAGAAACTGACATCTGCATTCCAGAGTACCTGTGCCAGTTTATATTCCCACCAACAATGGAGGAGTGTTCCCCTTGCTCCATATCCTCTCCAGCACAAACTGGACTCTGTGTTTTCATCTTAGCCATTCTGACAGATGTAAGGTGGTATCTCAAAAGGGTCGGGAGGGGGAAGAGAGTTTGAACAAGGGGATAAATGGATAAAAAATGAGACTTTATTCAAAAATAAAGAAAATTATTTTGATTTGCATTTTTCTGATGGCTAAAGATGTTGAGCATTTTTTCAAGTGCCTTTCAGCCATTTATAATTCTTTTGCTGAGAATTTCCTTTTTAGTTTTGAACCCCATTTTTAATTGGATTATTTAGGGTTTTGGGCTCTAGTTTCTTGAGTTCTTTGTATATTTTAGAGATCAGTCCTCTATCAGTTGTAGGGTTGGTGAAGATATTTTACCATTTTGTAGGATGTTGTTGTGTCTTATTGATTATTTCCTTGGATTTACAAAGCTTCTCCAGTTTCAAGAGATCCCACTTATTAATTGTTGATCTTAGTGTCTGTGCTAACAGTGTTATATTTAGGAAGTGGTTACCTGTGCCAATGTGTTGGAGGTGTTTCCCACTTTCTTTTCTATCAAGTTCAGTACTGCTGGGTTTATGTTGAGGTCTTTGTTCCACTTGGATTTGAGTTTTGTGCAGGGTGATAGGTTTGTATCTATGCATTTTTCTACATACTGCCATCTAGCTTTGCCAACACCATTTGTCAAAGATACTACATTTTTTCTATTGGATATTTTTGGCCTCTTTGTCGACGAAGATCAGATGTTCATTGATGTGTGGGAAAATGTCAATTTGACTCAATTTCATTGATCTGCAAGTCTGTTTTTATGCCATTACCTGGCTGTTTTTTTTTATTACTATAGCTCTATAGTATAGCTTGAAGTCAGAGATGGTGATGTCCCCTGAGGATCTTTTATGAACAGGATTGTTTTGGGGATCCTGTGTTTCCTTATATTCTATATGAAGTTGAGTTTTCTTCTTTCAAGATCTGTAAAAATTGTATTGGGATTTAATGGGTATTGTATTAAATCTGCAAATTGCTTTTGAAAAATTGCCATTTTTACTATGTTGATCTTACCTATCCAGGAGCATGGGAGGTCTTCCCATTTTCTGATATCCTCTTTGATTTTTTTTCTTCAGTGACTTAAAGTTTTTGTTGAAAATGCCTACTACTTCTTTGGCTAGAGTTATGCCAAAATATTTAATGCTATTTGCAGTTATTATAAAGGGTGATGTTTCTCTAATTTATTTCTCAGACCTTTTATCTTTAGTGTATAGGAAGGCTATTGATTTTTTTTAATTGATCTTGTACTCTGCTATGTTGCTGAAAGCTGCAGGTGTTCCCTAGTAGAATTTTGCAGGTCACTTATGTAAACAATCATATCATCTGCAAATAGAGATAGTTTCACTTCTTATTTTCCAATTTGTATCCTCTTAATCTCCTTTTGTTCTCTTATTGCTTTAGCTACAACTCCAAGAACTATATTGAATAGATAAGGAGAAAGAGAGGACATCCTTGGATAGTTCCTGATTTTAGTGGGATTACTTTGAGTTTTTGTCCATTTAGTTTGATGTTGGCTGTCAGCTTGCTGTGTATCTCCTTAATTATATTTAGATATTTTGTATTCCTGACCTTCCAGGACTTTTACCATGAAGGAGTGTTGGATTTTGTCAAAGGTTTTTTTTTTTTTTCATCTAATGAGATGATCATGTGATTTTTTTTTCCCCTGCAATTTGTTTATATGATGGGTGACATTCACAGTTTTAGATATGTTAAACCATCCCTGAATCTCGGGGATAAAGCCTACTTGATTGTGTTGGATGATTTTTTTTTTTTAAAAAAAATGGTATTTTTAGTTTAAAAGGTTTTTTTCAAAAAATTTATACACCAACCTCCATTCCCCTTT
>PVIH01024770.1:0-22067 GCA_004025045.1 Sigmodon hispidus | reverse complement strand
TTAAAATGTGGAAGAGTTAACAATAACTATACAGAGGATAAGAATGATAAGCATGGCTTATCAAGGGTAGAAATACAAATAAGATTGCTACACCTATATTTTCTTTGTGTTCATCTTTCCCTCTGAATTTTTTTTTCCATCCCTGTATATCCTTATTCAAGGTCTCTTCCCCCTCCCAACACATCTGGTCATTTTTTTTTCCTCTGCAACTCCCCATCCCCTCCCTGGGCAGGGAGCAGACAGTCCTATGGTCCCACTGACCCAATAATGCTTAGATCAGTCTCCACTTCTGGCCAAATCCAGTTCTTTCCCCCCTCCCTCAAGAGTGAGTCAGGTGTTCCTTTAGGTGGAGTGAGATCCAAAGGGTCAGTCCAGGGTGTTTCTGATCCCAAGCTGTTCCGTGGTTGTGGTTTGCCACTTGGGCATGTTTGGCTTTTTTTCTTGTTTGTTTGTTTAGAGACCACTAGTGAGTGAGTACATCCCCTGCTTATGTCTCTGAGTTTGTGAGACTTCGCTCAGGAGGATATTCTCCAAATCCATCCATTTGCCTGTGAATTTTAGGATATCATTTTTCCTTACTGCTGTGTAGTATTCCATTGTGTAGAAGTACCACAGTTTGTTAATCCATTCTTCAGTTGAGGGACATCTAGGTTGTTTCCAGGTTCTTGCAATTACAAATAATGCTGCTATGAACATAGTTGAGCTAATACCTTTGGAGTGTGAATGTGCCTCTTTAGGGTATGCACCCAGAAGTGGTATTGCTGGGTCCTTGGGGAGATTGATTCTCAATTTTCTGAGAAACCTCCATATTGTATTCCAAGGTGGCTGAACAAGCTTACACTCCCGCCAACAATGGAGGAGTGTTCCCCTTGCTCCGCATCCTCTCCAGCATAGGCTGTCATCTGTACCTTTTATCTTAGCCAATCTAACAGGTGTTAGGTGGTATCTCAAAGTTGTTTTGATTTGCATTTCTCTGATGGCTAAAGATGAAGAGCACTTTTTCAGGTGCCTTTCAGCCATTTGTAGTTCCTCTGCTGAGAATTGCCTTTTTAGATCTGAACCCCATTTTTTTGATAGGGTTATTCAAGGTTTTGGGATCTAAATTCTTGAGCTCTTTATATATCTTAGAGATCAGTCCTCTATCACTTGTAGGGTTGGTGAAAATCTTTTCCCATTCTGTAGGCTGGCGTTTTGTCCTATTGACAGTGTCCTTGGCTTTACAGAAGCTTATTAGCTTCAGGAGATCCCACTTATTGATTGTTGGTCTTAGTATCTGTGCTACTGGTATTATATTTAGGAAGTCTCAATTTGGTTTAGCTCAGCATCTACTAAAGGCAAGTCCAATTTCCTCATCCTAAAATCCAGACTGGGTTATGTGTTCCTTGAAGGAAATGGGCTCCAAGGTGCCAGTCTGTGAACAGAAACACAGTCTGAAACCTCCCTTTGAGGCTCAATGTATTTCTTAGGCCACTGGACAATTGCCTATTCTTGGAGAGCTTGGTTCCTTTTTAAGATGGTTCCCAGGTAGTTGTTCTTGATTCAGAGATTTCCCTTTATAACCTGTGGTGATTATATATTGCTAACCAAGATTATGTATGTAATGAGAGTATTATGATAGGTGTGCATAAATGATGAAATGAGAAAGTCATGACATACATTTTATTTTTAATAATATGGTCACAAATGTAAAATATTTGTGATGGCTTTCCTGCTGGTACCTTACTGAAGGCTTTATTGATGCTGATCTGGTGGAAAAAAAATAAGGAAAAAAATGGGGAATACACTTAAATTTACTTAATATCCTTGTCTCATGTTAGCTTTTAAATGAATAAAGCACAGGCAAGAAGAAAAAAGTGGCCAAGGTGATAGACACATAGAGGCTTATGACCAGTTAAGACTAAACATACTAATACTCAATTTCATTTGGAATAACAGGAAAGCTAGGATTGCTGAAACAATTTTGCTCAAAAAAAGAACCTCAGGAGGCATCACCATCCCTGATTTCAAGTTATACAATAGAGCTACAGTAGTAAAAACAGCCTGATACTAGCATAAAAACAGACTTGTGGATCAATGGAATCGAATTGAAGATCCTGACATTAAGCCCCACCCCCCAAAAAAAAACCTATGAATACCCGATCTTTGACAAAGAGATCCAAAATATTCAATGGAAAAAAGATAGTATCTTTAACAAATGGTATTGGCATTGCTGGATGGTAGTGTATAGAAAAATGCAAATAGATCCAAACCTATCACCCTGCACAAAATTCAAATCCAATTCGTGCATCAAAGACCTCAACATAAACCCAGCCACACTGAACTTGATAGAAAAGAAAGTGGGAAATACCTACAAAGCATTAGTGCACTAGTACATTTCCTAATATAACTCTAGTAGCACAGACACTAAGAACAACAATTAATAAGTGTGACCTCCTGAAACTGAGAAGCTTCTGTAAAGCCAAGGACATAGTCAATAAGACAAAAATGACAGCTTACAGAATAGGAAAAGTTGTTCACCAACCCTATAAGTGACAGAGGACAGATCTCTAAAATATATAGAGAACTGGAGAAACTAGAGCCCAAAACCTTGAATAACCCAATCAAAAAATGCGGTTCTGAACTAAAAAGGGAATTCTCAGCAGAAGGATTACAAATGGCTGAAAGGCACTTGAGAAAAATGTTCCACATCTTTAGTCATCAGAGAAATGCAAATCAAAACATCTTTGAGATACCACCTTACACCTGTCAGAATGGCTAAGATTAAAGACACAGATGACAGCCTCTCCTGGAGAGGTTGTGGAAGAAGGGGAATACTCCTCCATTGTTGGTGGGAGTGTAAGCTTGTTCAGCCTCTCTGGAATATAGTATGGCGGTTTCTCAGAAAACTGCAAGTCTCCCAGGATCCAGCAATATCACTATGGGGCTTATACCCTAAAAATGCACATTCGCACCCCAAAGCATTAGCTCAACTATGTTCATACATGCCTTATTCATGATAGCAATAACATGGGAACAACTTAGAAGCTTCTCAACTGAAGAATGGATTAACACCTTGGTACATCTACACAATGGAGTACTACTCAGCAGTAAGAAAAAAATGATATCCTAAAAATTTCAGACAAATGGGTGGATTTGGAGAATATCCTCCTGAGCGAGGTATCACAAACCAAGAAAGATAAGCAGGGAATGTACTCATTCAATAGTGGACTTTAAACAGAAAGCAAAGCACCCCTAAGCTGCAAACCACAACCACTGAACATCTTGGGATCTGAAGCACCTTGTAGTGACACCTTGGAATCCATTCCCTCCAGAGGAATACTTGACTCAGTCTTCATGTTGAGATAAGGAAAGTGGATTTGCCTGGAGTGGATGCTAAACTAAGCCACTTTGGGACTTTAGAACCTCCTGCCCTTGCTAGGGAAGAGAAAAGGAGATGGAGAGAACAGAGAGTGACTGGAGGGGCTGGAGGGGGAAGGGTGTTTGAACAAGGGGATATATGGATAAAAAATGAGACTTAATTTAAAAAAAAAGTTCTTTAGTAATTGATTCAAGGACATGAGATGATCTGGGGAGATTTTCCACAGAAAATAACATATTCTTTTATGTCAACTGTAAATATGCCAGCTTGTGAGTCAGTTTCTAATATTAGCAGATTCTATTCTATAATCTTTCAAAAGAATATATTTGACTTTGCCATTTTGTGATAAATATATGGATAAGATTAAGAAGATGAAATTAATTTCCCAGATGTTTAATTGAGTAAATTAGTAAGTTTATTTGATTTTCTTTAACAGTAAAATTATGTATTTGTGATATTCATACTCTATTCTTATTTCTAACTCTTCTCACGGACTTTAGGAAAATGGATGAATAGATATCCTGAAAGTATCTAAAACTCAGTTTTTTCTTAGACATATTGGGACTATTCATTTATTTGAAAAATGAACACTGTTTATGGCTTTTATCTTACCCAACATTATATAATTTCAATTAGGAGATGTTGTGGGTCATGGTCGCCACTGGTCTCCCTTTCAGGCTGAGTTGGTAAGAATGACTGATGGTCTAATTGTCTTTTATACTAGAGCATGTCTGCTATTCATCATGGAGAGCAACTAAACAGCCACATCAACTTCAGAACCAAATTTTTATCACACTTGAATGCCTCCCTCTGAATTCATTACACATACAAAGTGTGGATCCCTTGTCCTTCTATCTCTGGACTCTACTATTTTATATCCTCCATGTCTTTATGCAGCTTCACTCACAGTGAATACATTTGAGTTCTTTAAGCAGCATATTTCCTACCTTTTAAACTTTGTGTGAGTGGTTTGTTATTGCTTTCTTGTGTTTGTTTCCCTTTTGTTTTAAAATTCTCATTACTAATTTTAACTCAAAACAATAAACTTATCAACAAAATGTTAATAAAATTTTTTCTGAGGAATAGTAGAAAGAGAGAGAGGAAAGACTTGAGAAATGGTAGGTGAAGAAAGGAAAAGGAAACAAGGCAAAGGGTAGTTTTGCAGGTTTTAAATTTTATGCTTTGAGAAATAATTACTTCCAACAGTTGATTCCCTGACTTAAGGTGACCTTAGTGCCATTGTCCTCATGTAAATGCAGTGAGACACCTCTGTTGCTTATTTTCTTAGGAAGAGCAAAATATCACTGTGTAATACTTGTTAAGATTTGTATTTTATATATCACATTTCCTCATTTCTAGTTTGTTTTCCAGAACAGAATTCAGAATTAGACATTTTTCCTGGGATATAAATAAATAGGTTCATAAAAACTATCAATTATTTATTCATATTTAAGAAAAATGTATTTCCAGCTTTACCTCTCAAACTTCCAATTGGTACCTCTAGTTCTAGCTTAATTATTAATAGCTTCCTGTTATACTCTCAAAAGTATTTCTGTTTTAATGAAAATCATATTGTCATAATAGTTTGAGGAAGACTTTCAACCATTGTTGATTAAAAAATGAAATGGTTATACAGAACTGTTAATAACACAGAACATGATATGTAGATGATCTGTCAGAAACATTTATTGTATATCCTCTATGTACTGGAATCTGTGATATTATTTATTAGAATACTGAGCTGGCTGAAGATACCCAGTCTCATGCGTCTTCTCTTCTATCTTCTTTTACTCTTTTTCCCCTTAACCTTATAGAATATATTGATACATTTTGTATTAATTAAGTTGTATATAAGAATGACCTCTCTGGGTAAATATACCATATTTAAAGCCTGGATCTCTTTTTGTATTGTGTCTACCATATTTTTTCCCAGCATAATATTTTTATTTATTATTTGGTGATTTTACCTCATGCACCCCATCAAACTCAGTTTGTTCTTTATCTGCATCTGTTTTAACCAACGTGCAGGTACAGGTCAAAGGATCCCTAGCAAGAATGCAAACTAAACCGTTGGTTTGGTTCTCAAAACAATACCTTATGTTTAAGCAGGGCTGGGGAGATAGGAGGCTGAGGAAAAACTGGGAGGAGCTGGGAGGAGGGAAGGGAGGGCACGCAGTAGTATATATGGAAAAAAAACCCTTTTAAATAAAAAAACGTTGTTTAAAAAAAAGAAAAATGAGTGCTTTGCCTTCATAAGTAAAAACTTCAATGACATCTTACTTAGAGCATTGTGGGTTTTTTTCTTGGTCTCTTATTTTTCCTATGTTGACTATCAGTGTGTCTTTATGTATCACTTAAAGAACATTGTCTCTGAGGGTTAAAAGAGGCACTAATCTATGGTTGTAAGTTATTAGAAATTAATTCAATGCTATTTAAAAGACTAATATCACTGGGCTATCCTTTAGGGCCTATGACTGGTGTGGACATAGATACTTAATTGGTAAGTACAAAGAAAAGAATGTTTTTTAGGTGGAACAGTTGATTTGCATAACTAAATTTATAGGGATTATGACATTATGTACAGGCCCCAGTCAGACAAAATCCTAGCATGGAGAAGGGATGATCCTACTTGAGGTGTTATTTACAATTGCTGGGAACGAGAAAGTCAATGTTCTTTAAGGATGTGTGTGGCCCCTGATAAGTTGACTATGTTCCAGTGGAAGGCCATATTCCATAGAATATATGGACAGCACAAATTAGACATAATAGGCTAAAGAAAAGACTAAAAGGACAGAAAGTTCATTTAGCATAGAAGAGGAATAAATCAAGAAGTCAGAAGAGTGTAGATGAATATGAACCAAAACATTGTACAAAAGTTCCAAAAATTAATATTGGAGGATTATTTATTGGTAATTAATTATATAAAGGATTGATATTTATTTATTAAGAGGTTATAAAATCAGTTACTGATATAAATTGAATTTTAAGGCAATATTTGGAGAGTGAAACTGTCTTAAACCGTGATGGTACCAGACCTCTCCCCGAGAATGCGGGAACAAACAGGAAGGTCTGCAGAGTGTACAGAATGTTTAATGGAGGCTGGCCACAACCCATTTATGGCCTTGAGACTTCAAAGCTATGCCCTTAGTCCTCCCTCAATAACACCTGAATCTCAATGCAAAAAAATGATACAGGAATGCTGGAGTCAAGGATTAAGTAAAGGCATTCAGGACCATGTTTCTCCTTTATAGTGTTACTTTATTCTGTGTTGGCTGCATTTGAATTTTCAGCCTGGATACAGGCTGGAAACACAGTACCTTTATATCCAATAGGGATGAGACATCTCTCAGTGTTTACAACAACTTGTCTGAATGTTTACTTTGGCTAGTTTATGTTTGGCTGTAAGACTGAATATAAAAAGGGTGTGGGCTTTAGTGAAAAGACTGATGAGTTCCTCAGTAAAGCAAATGCCAGTGAGGTTCAGCCAACAAAGTCTATAGAGGATGCAGAACCTGGAGAGAACAATGCATGTTTCTCTTGGCCAACCAGCTGCATACTTATGTTTTAACCTGCAGGATGAATAAAATTTCCATACTCCTCATGATAGATGAAAATCTGTGAAAAATTTACCTTGTTCATGTCCTTCATGATATTCTTTCACAGAAAAAATACGGGTATTCTGTATCCTCTGTCTTCACTTTGTCCATCCCATGATTTTCTATAACTGGTCATTGATCATGGATTGAATAGAGGTATATAGGATTTGATTATATACTATTAACTTAAAGAATGATCTTATCATGAATACATCACTTCTACATATATCCCATGAGTCATGAGATATAGAGTTGAATAAAAATTTGAGCAAGACTGAGAAATGCTCTTTAACTCTGAGCAAGTAACTTGAATATAATAAATAGCTTCTTTCTGATATTTGCATTTCTGTGCCAAAAAAGGCTTTCAATTTGTTCTTTGCTGAGCCCCAGGCTTCATCATAGTTCTAGTACTTTAAAACAAAAGAATCATAACTTAATGTCTCTTCCACAGTAAAGTTGAATGCTGACAAACTAGCCTGAACAGAACTGTTCTTCAAACTGACCAGAGCCTCTCTAATTTTGTTGCTTTCTGTTTACCAACTCATCTTTACTGCAAGACCTATTAAATATTTACTTTCCTGAGTTCAGCAATTTTATGGCAATATTTCTAGCCCTGTTCCAGTTAACAGGCTGTCAACCCTTTGATAACAATCCCAATTTATCACTCAGCTGTAAACATTGTCTTGAGGCAAAGCTTGGCCTACATGGTCTAAGCCCTAAAGCACATTCATTTTTACTCATTCTAAATAAAACTTAAATTACTCTGAGGATGTGGGTGGTTAATGAGGAGAAGGGAAATACAAGAGGGTGTGTGTAAGACAGAAAGATGGTGGTGTGAGTAAGTAATTAGCAAATATGAAAGGTCTTGGAAATTTCAAAGAATGACCTGGATAAATTGTAGAGGACCACCCAACAGAAAATTTTGAAAAGTGAAAAACAAGCCTGACATGAAGATCAAAAAGGATATCCAATAACAAAAAAAATGGGCTAAGATTAGCTGAAGAAGAAAATGTATACAGAAGAATCATGGACTGAAATACAGGAAGAACCATGCCTAAGGGCAATGGTGTAATATTATAAACCCACAAGAAACAACAGGAATGCCAATAATACTAAAAAAATTTATATTCACCTAAAATTATGCTGTACATAAAGCTGTATATTTTTATACATACACACACATATACATGATATGAGTAAAGCTGTGCCATTTGAACTGATGATATCTCCAAGAGACATGAAAACCTCTTTTTCAAGTTGTTGTTGGTCAGGAAGCCCAAGAGACTTTTAGTATACTAAAGGCTATTATTGTTACTCTTGGTTGCTTGTCAGAGGTTGAAGGCAAGTCATATTTCTCAAAAAAAAAAAACTTTGGACAAGACTTGAAAGATTAAATTGTATCTGACTAGAAATGTCTTCCAGGAGGATTAGGTTTTACGGTAAAAAAAAAAAAATAATATTTTAATTACCAATGGGAAGGGGTATATCAACAGTCCTAAACCAGCTGTGAAACCTATGAACCATAACAACTAAGATTCTGACAATATATCCCTAAATGATCAGTATTAGCATTCACATTTTTGTTACAAGCAATTTTTGCATAATTGGCCCACGCAACAAGAAGGAAATACTGTCAGATACTGTAAACTTAGCCAACTACCCATGGTGAGGAGGTTACAGATCTTAGAGGAGAGCTTACTACTCCCATGTAGTAGTTTCAATGTAATTGGCTTCCATAATTTCATAGGGAGTAGCATTAATAGAAAGTGTGGCTTTGTTGGAATGGGAATGACCTTGTTGGAAGAAGTAGGTCACAGTAAAGGTGGGCTTTGAGGTTTTCTATGCACAGGATAGTGTCAACTGTGTCAGTTGACTTCCTGTTGCCTTCAAGATGTAGAACTTACAGCTTTTATTCCAGAACCATGCCAGCCTGCATTCTGCCATAGTCTCCCTCATGATAGTGGACTGAAACCCTGAAACTCTATGTGAATAATGACAAGTAAATGTTTTCTCTACAAGAGTCGCCATAGTCATGGTGTCTCATTACAGCAATAGAAACTCTACCAAGATAGAAATTGGCACTGGAAATGGGGTATTGCTGTGATAGGTCTGATAATGTGGTGGAATGTTCTTTGTATGCTGTAAATAAAGCACTGTTTTGGCCTATGCACAGCACCGTAGAAGTGGGTGGAGAATCAGGGCAGGCAGGCAGGTAGAAGGGCGGAGTTAGTCTCCATCCAACCCCCAAAGAAGACAAATATGTAAGGAAAATAGGTGAGCCACGGGCTGGGCCACGTGGTGGATAGATTAATGGAAATGGGTTGATTTAAGATGAAAGTGCTAGCTAGTAATGTGCTTAAGATATGGGCCAAACAGTTTAAAGGATGTAAGCGTGTGCTTCATTTCCTTGGGGGACAAAAGCCGCGCTACCAGGTTTCAAACCTGCTGAGTGTGTGCCAGGTCACAAATAGCTACAACGCACCAGGCACAAACTTCTGGACCCAAAATGGGCGCCCAGGAAAAACTTTTTACAACATGATAATACTTTTGTTTGAAGGAATATGCACCATGTGACTTTGGTTTATAAAAGTAGTGAAATATTTTAAGAACTGTTTAATAAGCCATTGTACTAGAAGCATGGAAGACACTGGTGCTAAGAGGTATTAGAATTGGGAGGTGGAGCTGGCTCAAGAGGTTTTGAGAAGAAGTTTAATATGTTGCTTAAAGATTGTTCTTGTGACATTTTGTTAAAGTAGCTACTTTTTTCCCTTGTTTGATGACTCTCCCTGAGGCTAACCTGAGGATTTTTAGATTCAAGAGTTTTCACTGGCTGAGAACATATCAAAACAACCTAGCATAGTCTCTGTTCTGTGGTTATTAGTAGGAATTCTTACAGAGACTGGAAGCAAACTGAGAAGAGTAAATTATAAAATGTGAATTTTGAAGAGAAAAAGAGCACCAGAAAGTGGAATAGAGCTAAATCCTGTGATCAAGCAAACAAACAAATTCAAAAATTAAATAAAGTGATGACCTTTGAGCAAGATCTTACCCAGCTAATTGTTTTAACTTGTGAAAAGGAATTAAAGAAACACTTAAAGCTGAGTTGATGGTACATCTCTTTAATGTTAGCACTTAGAAGACAGAGCCTGGCAGATCTCTGGGTTTGAGGTCAGCCTGATGTATAGAACAAGTTTCCTGTATAATCAAGCTTAACCAGTGATGCACAGAAAGGCGATGAAGATGTAGTAGAACAGCATGTGTGTGCGTTGGAGGGGGGGCATGTTACATCCCAGTAGGACTTGGCATCTTTGGCCATGTAGTACTAGGTTTAGAGTTAAGGTAAAAGAAATGAATTATGAAATAAAGCTGCTGAGGCCAGGAATGTGTCAGGGGTGTCCATAAATAGAGACCAAAACAATCTATTGCATGACCTGTCAAAGTGAAGGCTGAGTTGCCTTGGAGAGCCCAAGATCTTGGAGATGCCAGAGCCATGAAATATCTGCTGAAGACAACTATCAGCAAGGAGTAGAACCAGCCCAAGAGAAAGAAATGTGTGGCAGTCTATCAGATAAAAATCAATTAATCAATCAAACAAACAAAAAAAACAGAGATCTGAAGAGCATTTGACATCAGACATAGAAATGCAGCATTTGCAGTTTTCTTAACTGTTTTTACATATTGCTTTGGCCTAATTTTTTTCTCACTAAGCTCTCATTTCTTACTTTTTGAATGCCAATATATATTTTTTAACATTATATGTTGTAAGTATGTGATCTGCTCTTTAATTTTGGTTTTTACAGATAATTGCAGTTATGAAAATGTATAAATCTCAGAAGAAAGTTTAAACTTTGGACTTTAAAAGATTATTGAAACTGTGATAGACTATGGGGACTTTTAAAATTAGACTTAATGCATTTTGCATTATCATTTTGTAGCAAACTTATGGGGTCAGGGAGTGGAATTTAGTGTTTTGAAAGTCATTAGCTTCCAGTAATCTTATAGGAGGAGGTAATACTGGAAGGTTTGGCTTTGTTTGAGTGGGTTTGGTATTGAGGGGAGAATATGGTCTCTATGTCATGGTCTCTTCACAACAATGGAAACACTAACTAAGACATTCCACTTTCCTAAACCAGTAAAATTCCTACTTGCAATCTCAGTGCTTCTCATACCAACATAGAATTTTAGCTCTCACTTCTATCAAAGGAACTTTTCTTTTCTTTTCTTTTTTAGGAAAATTTGAAAGTTTTTGTGACCCCCCCCGAAAGTGAAGCTTTTTATTTTACTGTTTTCTTTTTTTGTAATAACAAATGAAGTCATATTTTGTATCTATGTACATCCTTGTTCAAGCTTCATTTTCCCTTTCACCCCTCCCAGTTACTCACTCTTCTCCACATCTCTTTATCTCTTCCCCAGCAAGGGCAGGAGGTCCCAAGGTCCCAATATGACTTAGATCAGCATCCACTTGTGGTAGATACAGTTTCCTCACCCCAACATCAAGACTGGGTCAGGTGTTCCTTTGGAGTAAGTGGGATCCAAGGTGCCAGTCCGAGTTGTTTCAGATCCCAAGCTTTTCAGTGATTGTGGTGTGCAGCTTTGAAATGTTTTGCTTTTTTTTTTTTTGTTGTCGTTGTTGTTTAGTGTCCACTAATGAATGAATACATCCTCTGTTTATCTTTCTGGGTTTGTGAGACCTCGCTCAGGAGGATATTCTCCAAATCCATCCATTTGCCTGCAAATTTTAGAATATTCTTTTTTCTCCCTGCTGAGTAGTACTCCATTGTGTAGATGTACCAGTTTGTTAATTCACTCTTCAGTTGAGGGAGGGGCATCTAGGTTGTTTCCAGGTTCTTGCTATTACAAATAGTGAGGTTTTTGCTATTACAAATAATGCTGCTATGAACATAGTTGAACTAATGTCTTTAAAGTGCGAATGTGCATCTTTAGGGTATATGCCCAGGAGTGGTATTACTGGATCCTTGGAGACATTGCTGGGTCCTTGGGGAGACTGATTCTCAGTTTTCTGAGAAACCACCATACTGCATTCCAGAGTGGATGAACAAGCTTACACTACCACCAACATGGAGGAGTGTTCCCCTTGCTCCACAACCTCCACAGCATAGGCTGTCATCTGTGTCTTTTATCTTAGCCAATCTGACAAGTGTAAGGTGGTATCTCAAGTTGTTTTAATTTGCATTTCTCTGGCAGGTAAAGAAGTTGAGCACTTTTTCAAGTGCCTTTCAGCCATTCATAATTCTTCCAGTGAGAATTTCCTTTTTAGTTCTGAACCGCATTTTTTGAATGGATTATTCAAGATTTTGGGCTCTAGTTTCTTGAGTCCTCTATATATTTTAGAGATAAGTCCTCTGTCACTTGTAGGGTTGGTCAAAATCTTTTCCCATTCTGTAGGCTGTCATTTTGTCCTATTGACAGTGTCCTTGGCTTTACAGAAGCTTCAAGAAACAACAGAGCAGAGATGCCAGAGAAGCCAGCAGATGCAGAGGACAATTTTGATGTTCTGAGAAAATGTACCAAGCCGTATGGCTTAACAATAATCATGGGTAAATTTAAGGGTAAAGGGTTAGAAAGTTATATACCTGGACCCTAGATCAATAAGCATAAAATGAATATGAGTCTGTGTGTCTCTGTGGGACTGCAGGGGTGTGGGACTGTGGGTCTGTGGGTCTTCAGGTCTGTGGCTCAGAACCTTAGAAGTAGGTCAGAAAGCCTGGGCCAGAAACATAACACAACACAGTGATTCTGTTCTTATCCTAACTTGTATTCTGGTTGCTTGCTCTGTTAGAAAAATTACTATATTATAGTTGTCTCCATTTTTCTCCTGTCTAATTTTTCTGAATTAAAACATTCATTATTCAAGTGGGAGAAATAAATTTTAAAATTGCTATGAGCAAATAAATATAACTTTTTTTCTAGTTGAGTACTATGTCTCTCTATTATAGGTAGTTCAAAATTATTATTATTGATTATTATTTTACAAGAAATGGATTTCTATTTGTTTAAAATTTCTAACAAAGGTTGAATCTTAAATTCTAGAATTTTAGGGACCTAAGTATATTGTTTTATCTCCTTCAGAAATAACGTTTTACCCTAGTTTTCATGTTCTGTCCCAAGGTAGCACATAGTTACATCCTCTAGTACCGTGTGGAAAGAAGAAAAGGCATTATCTCATTTACTTCAGGGAAAAATACAAGTAAAGATAAGTATATATATATATGTATATATATATGTATATATATATGTATATATATATATACATATATATATATATATAACATTGTTCAAATGTTGCACAACTTGCTATACAGGAGTATTGAGAAATTTTATATTAGCTATTGGTTTACAGATGTAGAGAAATAAAGCATAGATAAGTCATGTTTGGAACTACGCCCAGATGAAAAACTAGGATAACACAAGACTTCGCTATTTTTTATTGGTAGAATAATTATATTCTATCTCAAATCTCACAGTTTAAGCTTAATCTTCTGCCAGCATCACAAATTGTGAAAAAAATTGGCATATGGAGCAGCATACCTACAGTCCTACATAAACAACTGGTAAACAAGAGAGTCACAGGAATTGTGAATTCTCTGGTGGCCACCTATTCTAAAGAGCCCAAAACAAAAAAACACTCAAAAAAATTAGACACTAGATGCAAAATTCTGAAACAAAAGACCCGGAAAGGATTCAGCACGAAGGAGGAAAGCTATAAAGCAAGAAAGAAGTTCTCAAAAGATGCCAAGGGTATTTTTTTGCAGCTTGGGCTTGGATTTCTAGCCTTTTAAGTATGAAGTCTTAAAAAAACATATACATGTTTTTTAACCTACTCAGTTTCTGGCCTTTTATTAAAAATTACTCAATAAGCCAATAAAATTCCCAGTATTATTACTTTTGCTTTATATCTTTCACAGTTCATCCAGGAATGGAAGCTTAAATTATAAAATAGATTTTATGTTTATATGAATAAATAAAAACATGGTTAAAAAGAAAAAAATTAAAAAAAGTATAATTGCATAGCCAGCTTTTAAAATACAAAAGCCTTTTTTTTTTAAAAAAAAAAAAAATTCTAGTCTCAGTACATGCTTAGACCTCCAGAAAAAGTATTATCCATTAATTTTCAAATTCACAATCCATTGTTATCCACATATGAACTTGACTTTCATGAGGTTGCAGATGTCTGGCTTGTTAGTCTTAGCTTAAAATTGTGGGATTCATTTACAGTCTGTTAGTAGTATTTCAAGGTAAAAATGTATAACATCTAGAAATAATGTGGGGAAATCTTGCAAAGACATTTTGTTGATTTGGAATATTTATTAGATAGAAGTCAAGACATTGCAATTCAACATGCATAAATAGTAAATAATGAGATCAGTAAATACAGTCAGAGGCTCTCTTTCTATTTTTCTTTTTAAAAAAATGAGCACAAGTATAGCGGAAAAAATAGTGATTTTCCATTTATCCACTGTATCATTATCAAAATTTCTAAGCAGAGAGGTATATTTGCTGAAACTATTAACTTGGCTTGAACATGTCATTAGTCACTGTCTGTGGTTTATATATTCTATAGATTTGGACACATTTTTGATGTCACGTATCCATCATTATGGATTCAAACAGTATTTCTACTACCTTAAAAATCTTTTATATCTCACATATTCATTCCTCCTCCTTTCTCTAATTCCTATAAACTTTTTGATATGTTTATTGTTTGTATAGTTTAGTTTTTCTTCCAGAGCAGATGTAGTTCAGCTATATTACTTTATTTTCTTGATAATGAGACAAAATATCTGATAAAAGCAACTTAAGTAAGCATTTATCCAGGCTCACCATTTGTATGTATAAAAAAGATTCTATCCACAGTTAAGAAGAGAAGGAGTGACTGGAAGTGGTGGGAGGGGGAAGGGAGCTTGAACAAGGATATACAATAAATATGACTTTATTCATAATTAAAAAAGAAGCAATGAGAGATGAACTGTGCTCAGTACTCTTTTTCCTTTCCTCACCCCATTTTCCCTTTTCCATGGGATAATAAGCCCCACCCTGCAAAAAGCCCTAGAAGGAAAACTCCAAACTAAGGTGGCCAGATACACTCATGACCACAAACAATAAATAACCCCACAGAAGAAAAACCAAGAGAAAGGAAATACATACAACTCACCACCAAAAATAACAGGAAATATCTATCAGTGGTCACTAATATCCCTTAATATCAATGGACTTAATTAACCTATAAAAAGACACACACTAACACAATGGACACAAAACAGAAGCCATCCTTCTGCTGCTTACAAGACACATACCTCAACCTTAAAGACAGACACAGGCTCAGAGTAAAGGGTTGGGAAAAGATTTTCCAGTCAAATGGCTCACAGAAACAAGCTGGGATTGCCATCCTAATATCTAAGAAAGTAGACTTCAAACTAAAATCAATTAAAAGAGACCAGAATGTACATTACTTGTTCATTGAAGGAAAAATTGATCAAGAGGAGATTTGAATCCTGAATATTTATGCTTCTAACATAAGGGCACCTATATATATATAAAAGAAACATTACTAAAGCTCAAATCCCACATCAACTCTCACACCCTCATAGTGGGAGACCTCAATACCCTACTTGGATAGGTCAACCAGACAGAGACTCAACAGAGAAATAAGGAGTCTACAGAGGTTATGATGCAAATGGATTTAATAGATATTTACAGAAGCTTCCATCCAAATGCAAACGAATATACTTATTTCTCAGTACCACATGGAACTTTCTCTAAAATTGACCATATAATTGGTCATAAAGCAAATATATCAATAGATACAAAATAGTGGAATACTCCCTTGTATTATATTAGATCCCCAGGGCATAAATTTAGTGTTCAACAATGTCAAATCACAAAAAGCCTGCCATCTGATGGAAACTAAATATCACTCAGCTGAACCACCTCTGGGTCAAGGAAGAAATAAAGAAAGAAATCAAAGACTTTCTAGAATTTATTGAAAATGAATTCACAATGTACTCAAACATCTAAGATACAGTAAAGGCAGTCTTGAGAGGAAAATTCATAACACTAGATGCCTACACATAAAACCTAGAGAAATCCCACACTAGAGAACTATCAGTACAGCTGAAAGCCTTAGAACAATTAAAAGCAAGCTCACTTAGAAAGAGTAGGTGGCAGGAAATAATCAAATTAGAGCTGAAATTAATACAATTTAAACAAAAAGAACATTACAAAAACTCAATGAATCAAAGAGTTTTTTAAAAATGGGCAGAAATTTAGAGGATAAAATAGAGATTTTTACATCTATCCACTATATCATTACCAAAATTCCTAAAGAAAGAGTTGGTTCTTTGAGAAAGTCAACAAGATAGATAATCCCTTATCCAAACTAACCAAAAAGCAGAGAGAGTAACCAAACTATTACTATAACCAAAGAAGTAACAGATCTATTTGACAAAAACTTTAAATCACTGAAGAAAGAAATTGAAGAGGATATCAGAAAATGGAAAGATCATCCATGTTCCTGGATAGGTAGGATCAACATAGTAAAAACTACCAAAAGCAATCTACAGATTCAACTGACTTCCCATTAAAATCCCAACACAATATTTTATGGACCTTGAAAGAACAATACTCAACTTCATTTGGAATAACAGGAAAGCCAGGATTACGAAAACAATCCTATTCAACAAAAGAACCTCAGGAGGCATCACCATCCCAGACTTCAAGTTATAATATAGAGCTACTATAATAAAAACAGCCTGGTATTGTTTTTATTAGCATAAAAACAGACTTGTGGATCAATGAAATCAAATTGAAGACCCTAAAACCTATGAACACCTGATCTTTGACAAAGAGGCCCAAAATACTCAGCTGAAAAAAAATAGTATCTTTAACAAATGGTGTTGGCATAGCTGGATGGTAGTGTGTAGAAAAATGCAAATAGATCCAAGCCTGTCACCCTGCAGAAAACTCAAATTCAAGTCATGGATCAAAGACATAAACATAAACCCAGCCACACTGAACCTGTTAGAAAAGAAAGTGGGAAATACCCTCCAACACATTGGCACAGGTTACCACTTTCTAAATCTAACACCAGTAGCATAGACACTAAGAACAACAATCAATAAGTGGGACCTCCTGAATCTGACAAGCTTCTGTAAAGCCGAGGACACAGTCAATAAGACAAAACGACAGCTTACAGAATGGGAAAAAAATTTTCACCAACTCTACAAATGACAGAAGACTGATCTCTAAAATATATAGAGAACTCAAGAAACTAGAACCCAAAAACTTAAATAACCCAATCAAAAAATGGGGCTCAGAGGCAAAAAGGGATTTCTCAGCAGAAGGATTACAAATGGCAGAAAGGCACTTGAAAAATTGCTGAACATCTTTAGCCATCAGAGAAATGCAAATCAAAACAACTTTGAGCTTACACCTGTCAGATTAGCTAAAATAAAAGAAAGATGACAGCCTATGCTGGAGAGTTTACAGAGCAAGGGGAACACTCCTATATTGTTGGTGTGTAAGCTTGTTCAGCCACTCTGGAATGCAGTATAGCGATTTCTCAGAAAACTGGGTTTCAATCTCTCCAAAGACCCAGCAATACCTCTACTGAGCATATATCCTAAAGATGCACATTCGTACTCCAAAGGCATTAGCCCAACTATGTTCATACCAACATTATTCATAATAGCAAGAACCTGGAAACTATATAGATGTCCCTCAGCTGAAGAATACATTAACAAACTGTGGTATATTTACACAATGGAGTACTACTTAGAAGGGAGAAAAAAATGATATCCTAAAGTTTGCAGGCAAATGGATGGGTTTGGAGAATATCCGCCTGAGTTATATCTCATAATCTTAGAAGGATAAACAGATGATATATTCACTCATTGGTGGACTTTAAACAAAAAAAGCTAAGCATGTCCAAGCTGCAAACTACAAACCCTGAACAGCTTGGGATCTGAAACACCTTGGACCAGCACCTTGGAGCCCATTCCCTCCAGAGAAACACCTGAGTCATTCTTGATGTGGGGATGAGTAAAGCAGATCAGCCTGGAGTGAATGGTGAATTAAGCCACCTTGGGACCTTGGGATCTCCTGCCCTTGCTGTGGAGGAGATAAGCTGATGGAGAGAAGAGTGAGTTACTGTGAGAGACAGGAGGAGGTAGGGAGGCTGAAGAAGGGAATACATGGATAAATATATATATATATATATGACTTTTTTCATAATTATAAAAGGAGCAAGAGCTAGCTAGCATTATGCCAGAGCCATAGCCTGATCAGTATAAAATTTATATAAACATCTGTGTGTTTCCCTAGGACAGCAGGTCAAAACCTCAGGGCTAGGCCAGAAATGCTGGGCTAGAAACTTACTACTACATACAACTTACTTAGATTTGGATTCATGTTCAATTGGTTTTTAAGTCAAATGTTAGAAAAACTGACTTCTTGACATTATTAAATTTTTTTGCTTATAAACATGGCAAAACTTATTGTTCATTTGATTGGTCTATATTTATTTCTATATTTATTTATAATGAATACTCTGAATTATTTTTCATATATTTCTTTGCGTTGGAGGATTTTATTTTGGTTGTACCACTGTCAGTGGTATTGTAATTGTGCTTTTATTCCAAATTCTACCAGTTTTTTGCTTTAATAATATGAAGCTGAATGATTTTTAGCATCCTGTTTCCAAATTACACTACATTATCTTCTGTATAGCAAAAAGATGACATAAGTATGGGTATCGTGGTTATTGATCTTTCCTGTTTGGGTGGTATATTCTTCAGTCTTTGAGACAATATTGCTCAGTATCTGTTGCAGAAGCCGTGTACAATCTTATTACTCAATAGTCTTATCTCCAACATTGTTAATTCCATATATATCAAGGCTGTTATTCTTTTTAGCTTTAATGTGATTATATTGATTTTATAAAAACAACTTTTAGAATAATCAAGTATTCTAACAAAATTGAGTTTTGTATTCTATAAAAAGGCAATTTTTAAATATACCCTTAAACATTTAAATCATATATATAAATAACCTTCATCATTTTATATTTTTAACATGGTTTTATTATTGGCATCAAATAAGCTATTTCTTTATTTTTGTTCATCTAATTTTATGTCATGAAAAACCTATTATTTGGTAATTATTAAGTCTTTCTTTTTCATCTGGCCATTTATAGTGAAGCCTCAATAACAACCCTTCCTAGCAAGTGGTTTTGACCATATGAAATGCCTATATTCCTTCTGTGCTTAGGACTACCAGTGTCATATTAGAGAAATACATAATACAGCAAAAGGCAAATTATTTAAATTGTCACAGCTTACGACAAAAAGTTGAGTATAGTTTCGCATAACTTTCTCTGTTGGACAAAAGGAAATTATGAGATTGTAGGTTTTATATATGTTAGGCAATTTTAAGCAATAATGCCAGCAAAACTGGATTCAGAAAAAAGTTTTGAATATGAAAAGTCATTACATGTGGGGAATCATTATCATATTCACTGGGAAAAGCTGAGAATGAACAAAAATAATTTTTCACAAATATTTTGAAAAATAAATTGTCTCTGCCTCTCTCTGTCTCTCTTATCCCCCCAATACATGTTTTCATAAGAGATAGATTTTCTCCTTTGCAATGGAATAATAATATCTTAACACTTAAAAAATAAACTAAATATGAAAATGTCTTTCAGGCAGATTTTTCTCTGAGCTGCCAGCTCACAAGAAATGACATGGAAATTTATTAATTATGAAAGCTCAGGGTGTAACTTTGGCTTGTCTCACTAGTTCTATAACAGATTATTCATTTGTATTAACCTACATCTTTCCTTGTGGCATTTTATCTCTCTTTCATCTAGCACTTTCTGTTTCCTCTCCTTGTCCTCTGGCTTTTCTTCTGCACCTATATTTATCTTCTCCTCCTCATTCTCCGTCAGAAAGTCCCCTTACCCTCTTCCTACTTAGCTCTTGGCCATTCAGCTCTTTATGGATTCAATAGAAGGCTCCTTGTCAAAGACACATGTTCAGTATACAAAAGATTATTGCACAACAAATGCATGAACTCATTAAAAAGACTTCATATTAAATTTTATCATATTCTATTTTTTAGTGCCTTAATATGTTTAATCAATTATTTATTGTCATATACTTAAGGTTGTTGAAAATTCCCCATTTTTACAAGCAATTCTGTGAACATACTTATACTTTAATAATTATAGCTTTGTATAATCATGTATTTATACGGTTACAAATTCATATGGTGTACTGATTTTATGAAAAATATATGACATATATGTCCAGATTTTAACAATTTTAATTTTTATGCATTAGTAAGTTCTAAGATAACTGATGACATATATTTATATATAGTTGAAATAAGAAATAACTCAAGTAATACATTTATATTAAACTATGAATACCCTAGATATTTTACTTCTTACCTCCTTTTGATGAGTGACCTGAGTCTTAATAGTTACTGAGATATCCAATTCTTGTGATAAAGCTTAGAAAGAAAGTCATGTGGAGAAAAGATACTGAATAATTCCTAATGTTTTTTGGACCATACATGTTCATTACTAAAAATTGAAGTGAATGGCCTTAAAATTCCCCTTTTATATACCAATGCAAACCTATATAACACAGGAGGTCCTATATTTCTATAAAAGGAGATTGTAAAAGTTAACAATAGAGAAACATAAACATTAAATGCACCAAAGGTAAGGAAATCCTATAAAAGAAGAAATATAAGCAAACACTAATTGAACTTGATCAATCACTTAAGATTCAAAAGGAAATAAAGAGTAGAAATAATTACTATTTAAATGCTTATTTTGAAATACTTTGAGCTACACCATAATTACATATTTCCCCTTATCACCGTTTTTCTTCCAATTCTTTCTAGGGACTATAGCCTTTTTCTATAATTGTGAATTATTTACACACATACACATATATATATATGTTTACATAACAACATATTTTACCAGTAAAACTGTCTGCTTTTATTCTTCATGAAGCAGTATTACGTACATACACGTGGTATAGATTTTGGTAAATTAGGAAGAAAAATGAAAATTAAGAGCTTGTATCAAGAATGTCTGCGAGATTTTGATGACATTAGAACATAACACCTATGTTCTATGTTGAGAGTGTGCAGTCCAATCAAGGACTTGTTTAATAGGTAGTATTGATCATTTAATAAATCATTATATTCAGAGCATGTGATATGGTACAATATACCTCAGAAATTCATTTATTTTAGCCTTTATCTTGGCATCCGTGTTTTTAACTCTGAAAGGCTACTCAGGCAGCAGCAAAGATTTAAGAAATATCCTCTCTGAAGTAATCTTTAGTAATCACAGAATACATGTTAACTGGAAACAGGATAGATTCAATTGTCTAGATCAGTAAGGATATTTTGGAAATGTAAAAACTCTATGTCTCAACTTCTTTCTTGCATAATCAAAAATAGGCCTTGAGCCATAGTGGAACGGCCCACATTTCTAATGGAATTGTAGGCAAACATTGTGGTGAAGAGATTGATAAATGGGCCCTGGCTTAAACATTGATGTGTGTGTGTGATTCATATGGTGATAGAACATGTTTGATGTACAAATCACTTAGTACAGTGTGTAACATGAAGGATTGTATGACTCGACAAACCTAATATGTCATCATTATTATCAGCATGTCACTGCCTTTTTCAGCTGCTTTAACATTTGTCAAAAATATGATGCCAGTGGTCTCATTTATTTCTTCCACTTCCACTGGATAAGGATTTCTCAGCCTAATTTCCATGTCTGAGTCATATTAAGCTCCTTTTACATCCAAAACCATTTGTGCCCCCAGGCTTCAGACCTGGGCCATTTATACATACTTTCTTTCTTTTTTTTTTTTTTTTCTTTATTTTGTATTTATCAAAAAAAAACAGTAAAAAGAATTTAAAATGCAGAAGAGTTAAGAATAACTATACAGAGGATAAGAATCATAAGCATGGCTTATCAAGGGTAGAAATACAAATAAGATTGCTACACATATATTTTCTTTGTGTTCAGCTTTCCCTATATATCCTTATTCAAGGTCTCT
>PVIH01024769.1:0-22069 GCA_004025045.1 Sigmodon hispidus | reverse complement strand
CAAAGTGGCTGAACAAGCTTACACTCCCACCAGCAATGGAGGAGTGTTCCCCTTGTTCCACATCCTCTCCAACATAGGCTGTCATCTGTGCCTTTTATCTTAGCCAATCTAACAGGTGTTAGGTGGTATCTCAAAGTTGTTTTGATTTGCATTTCTCTGATGGCTAAAGATGAAGAGCACTTTTTCAGGTGCCTTTCAGTCATTCGTAGTTCTTCTGCTGAGAATTCCCTTTTTAGATGTGTAACCCATTTTTTGATAGGGTTATTCAAGGTTTTGGGCTCTAAATTCTTGAGCTCTTTATATACCTTAGAGATCAGTCCTCTATCACTTGTAGGGTTGGTGAAAATCTTTTCCAATTCTGTAGGCTGGCATTTTGTCCTATTGACAGTGTTTTTGGCTTTGCAGAAGGTTCCTAGCTTCAGGAGATCCCACTTATTGATTGTTGGTCTTAGTGCCTGTGTCACCTGTGTTATGTTTAAGAAGTGGTGGCCTGTGCCAATTTGTAGAAGTGTATTTCCCACTTTCTTTTTTATCAAGTTCAAAGTGGTTGGGTTTAAGTTGAGGTCTTTGATCCACTTGGATTTGAGTTTTGTGCAGGGTTACAGGCTCGGATCTATTTGCATTTTTCTACACACTTCCATCCAGCTATGCCAACATCATTTGTTAAATATGCAATCTTTTTTCCATTGAATGTTTTGGGCCTCTTTGTCAAAGATCAGTTGTTCATAGGTTTTTGGGTTAATGTCTGGATCCTCAATTCTATTCTATTGGTCCACAAGTCTGTTTTTATGCCAGTACCAGGCTGTTTTCATTAGTGTAGCTCTATAGTATAGCTTGAAGTCAGGGATGGTGATATCTCCTGAGGTTCTTTTGTTGAGTAAAATTGTATTGGCAAGCCTGGCTTTCCTGTTATTCCAAATGAAATTGAGTATTGTTCTTTCAAGGTCCAGAAAATATTGTGTTGGGATTTTGATGGGCAGTGCATTGAATCTGTTGATTGCCTTTGGTAGAATTGCCATTTTTACTATGTTGATCCTACCAATCCAGGAACATGGGAGAGCTTTCCATTTTCTGATATCCTCTTCAATTTCTTTCTTCAGTGATTTAAAATTTTTGTCAAATAGGTCTGTTACTTCTTTGGTTATAGTTACTCCAAGGTATTTAATACTATTTGTAGCTAATATGAAGGGTAATGTTTTGCTTATTTCTTTTTCAGCTCTTCTATCTTTAGCGTATAGAAGGGCTACTGATTTCTTTGAGTTTATCTTGTATCCTGCTACATTGCTGAAGGTGTTTATCAGCTGTAGCAGTTCCTTGGAAGAATTTTTGGGTCACTGATGTATACAATCATATCATCTGCAAATAGAGATAGCTTCACTTCTTCTTTTGCAATTTGTATGCCCTTAATCTCTTTTCGTTCCCTTATTGCTTTAGCTAAAACTTTGAGAACTATATTGAATAGATAAGCCCCAAACTATTTAAGAAAGCCTTCTAAATCTTGTCAGAAATCCAGGATAGAGTCAGAGCAAAGAAAGCTTATAAAGAGCCAAAACATTTAGAACAATCATTGTTTTACTCCAAACATTACAGATAAGACTAAGGTCCTACCTCTGGCATCGAGACCAAATGCTAAGTGGAGATCCAGGGCACTTGTCACTGTGAAAATGTAGATTCCAATACAATGTCAGTGGTGGCCACATGAGGAATAATAAATTAGTTTGAACTGTCCCAGTGAGAATGTATCAGCAAAGTCCTAGTGGTCACCCAGAATTTGACCCCCTTTCTCTCACTTACACCCAGCAGAAAAGCCCCTTACTCCTTGGCATCGACAGAAGCCAAATAATATAATTGCATACTATATATATATATATATATATATATATATATATATATGAAAGGACAAAGTTCCTGATTATACCTCCCCTGATGGACAGTGATAGTGAGTGCTTGCTGAAACAGATATAAGATCCATAATCTCACAAAAGAACACTCCAAAGCCCAAGGGTATCATTGTGCTATGATAGTTCTGTATCTCAATTACAGTGGTGGTGAAATACATCTACATGTGAGATAAAATGACACAGAACTTGACACACACACATTATTTCAGTGTCAGTTCTCTGGCTTTAATATTGTTTTATCATTATATTAGCTGCAGCCATTATGGAAACCTAAATGAGATTGTATGTGACTCCTACACACTATGTTTGCAGCATCTTGTGAATATACACATTATTTAAAAATAAATATAGAGTTAAGCATAAATTAGTTTACTGGTTCTCTGGGTAAAGAGAAAAAGGGAAAGATAGAGGGGATAGGAGAGAGAGAGACAGAGAGAGAGACAGAGAGAGAGACAGAGACAGGGAGACACAGAGACACAGAGAGAGAAGAAGGAGAGGATGAGGAGAAGAGAAGAGAAGAGATATGAAATTTTGACTTCCCAGCTCAGTACCAGAATCTGAGAACATTTGAGGAAAAGAATATACATGGACTGACCTAAATCTCTGAGAACGAATCTTAGGGTAGTCATTTTTTTTAAGTATTAGAGTACAGAGAAGCCATATATCAGTCTATGAAATTCTCAAAGCAAAACAAACAAACCAAATCAATACCAAAACCATGTGTGGCCTGAATACATTGAGAATAGCTAATTCCAATGTGTGACTTGTTGGCTACAGTGAGAAAGAGAAATTAGAAAAGGGCTTTATGAAAGACTAAGATACACTGGTTCCTATAGAGGTGCCTGTCAGACTCTTCTAGAGGAACATTAGAAGATGCCATAGAGTTACCTTCTAGTGTTTAAAAAAGGAGAAAAGGAAGCAAGAGACATTAAAAGTTAAGTTGATGTCAGTGTAGTTGATTTCTGGCTTGATTTGTGTTGAAAGGATCAGGCTTAACTGGGCATCTAATAAACCTTTTGGACTTTTTCAGTTGCCTTTCATTTTTCTCCATAAAGTTCTTTAGAATGTTTTAATATACCATGTTATTATAAATGATAATCACCTATCTGTGCTGCAGAGCTCAGGAGACAAGTCCTGAGTCTGGATCAAAACATAGTACGGGTTTCCAAGCTAGGTATCAGAAAAATACTAGGGGATGATAATGAAGATGATAAAATGAAACATCCTAGAGGGAGAGATCAGAAGATTTCACCCATGATCAGTTCTATAGACCCTGAGTTTGTCCTGGGTATATAGATATATGTTCATTCAAACTAGTGCAATATTCCTGGGCATAAATTTAATATACTATGATACAGCAATGCAATAAAATTCACTGACAGCCCAGCCACCCTGCTCCAGCATGCAACTCACAGAATAATATAATGAAAGGATATCACATATAATAGTCAACAACCTATAAAATCACTTCATGAGGAGTTACAGACAGATATAATGTAAAAGCTACAAAATGCAGTGGCCACTTCAATATTAAAACTAATGCAAAATGCATTAAAAATCCACCTTGAGACAGTTTTGAAGTAAAGATTGAACCTACATAAAGTCAGTCAATGCTTTTGTAACATTTGTGTGAACTTTAGGGCATGAAATCATTAGATATTCATTGACCATCTTCCAAAGCAAAGGATTTTATGTCTTCAGATCACAGAAGAAACTCATTTTGCCTCAGTTTTAAAAAATAATGCTTGTGTGTATGTGTGTATACGTGTTGTACACATTGTCTTTTAAAATACATTCCAGTCAAAATGTTTTCTTTTACCTGAAGACATCTGCCCTTAGAGGCTTTTAAACTCTCATATGGCTTCGGTGCATTTAATCGGTCATTGTATGAGACTGTACCCAGAACTAACCATCTGTCAGGTATTGTAAAATGATAAATGGTTTCTATATAACACCAAAGGGAAAAAAATAAGATTGAAAAAATGCTTAAGGAAGTGGAGGGAAGTAGAGTTAAAGAAACTGGAGACTGGAGAGTGGAAAAGACAAAGAGGGACAATAGGAAAAGGAATTGTCTTTTTACATGTCCAATAGAAAGGGGTTAAGGCACCACAATATGAATATTCATTGTCCATCCAGAAGTATCCACACTTGTTGAAGTTCGGGATTATGGTCTCCTCCTCTGCTTAATTCAGTATAGAATTGTATCCATAGTACAAGGCTAGAGCGATATTTCCAAGGATAAATTGCTTGCTGCGCAAGCATGATGATCTAAGAGTGTGGCAGCCTATAAATATAACAAACCTCACCACTAGGTCTGAGTGGGAGTGGGGGATAGAGGAGACAAGTGAATACTAGAGGACTCACTACCCCAAGCAATTTAATCAAAATGATGAGTTCCAGGTTCAGCGAAAGACCTTGTCACAAAGAATAAGGTGGAACCACCCGGCATCACGCGCCACCTCGCTAGTGCATCCGGCTCTGCAGGCAGAAAAATATGGCTCAGAAAACTAACCAGACCCCAGGGCCCATGCTATGTAGTACAGGATGTGGCTTTTATGGGAATCCTAGGACAAATGGAATATATTCTGTTTGCTACAAAGAACATCTCCAGAGACAACAGAATAGTGGAAGAATGAGCCCAATGGGGACAGCTAGTGGTTCCAACAGTCATACTTCAGATTCTGCATCTGTACAAGAGCAGATGCTAGTTTAAACAACTGTGAAAGTGCTGCTGGCAGCACATCTGAAAAGTCAAGTTGTCACTCAGCCTAGGCCATCAGTTTCTCAACCCATTACTTCTCAAAATGAAGAAAAAGCTCCAGAGTTGCCGAAACCAAAGAAGAACTGATGTTTTATGGGTAGAAAGAAGGTTGGCCTTACAGGATTTGACTGGTAATGTGAAAATTTGTTATATAGACTTCACTGTTACTCTGACAAGCACAGCTGTCCATATAACTACAAAGCAGAAGCCGCAACAAAAATCAGAAAAATGAATATAGTTGTTGTGGCTGAAAAAATTCAGAGAAAATAAAATTAATACATATGAAGAGACTGAAACTTTGTTTTTATTTTAATATATCATAGGAAAAGTTTAGAGAGCAGATACATGGCCATTTTCTTTTGAGGTTCTTCAGAGTTTTGCTTTATACTTGTCTGTCTTATAATTGATATTTTAGGATGTTTGGGTGTTTGTTACAGGCAGAATTGGATAGAAACAACCCTACAAATGTATATGCCCTCCCCTCAGTAAAATTGGACCAAAATCTGCACAAATTGAAATACAGATAATAGGAACAAAATTTAGTTCCATATGCCAAATTAAATGAATGAAATCTCTGTATGTTTGCAGCATATCTACCTTTTAGGGAAGTAATCAAGGTACAATCTTTGGCTAGTGTTATGTGCCTATACTTTAAAAAAATGGTACAATAGAAAAGAACTGGCAGTCTACTATCATAGTCAAAATTTCAACATGACTTTTAGAAGCAGGAAAAAAGCTGCAAAACCAGTATTTGGGTGTCACATGTAAGCCTGGTTAAATTGGTCTTTTAAAACCTGTCAATTAGGACATTCTTTGAAAGGTCATTTCATACAACTGGTTAGAAGTAATACCATCAAGTCAACAACAGGGTGCCTGAGATAATCTTTGAAGCTTATTGTGCTGGTTTGCACCAGAAGATATCTGCATTCTCGTTACTAAAATTGTAGCACAGAACTGTACTAAGATTTGTTTACAGGAAGAAATTAAACTCTACGTTTGGTTTTCACATGCAGTAGTTCTGTTAAATAATATGCATCTGAATTTTAAGTTGCAAAGGTATCTCAACAGTTTATTTTTCATGTGTATCTTTTGTTGAATATTTTGGTTCAAAAAAGAATGTTTAGAGCTTTTAAAAGACTTCAGTTCCTATATATATATATATATTATTTGGTGATTTTACATGGTGCACCCCATCAACCTCAGTTAACAGTCCTCTCAGATTCATACCCACACTTATAATTTCCCCATTTACAAAAACATCATTCTTTCTGCTCATTTACTTACTGGAGCATAATTAGACTCACTGTGGCCAGATCCTTAAAGAAAACAAGTCTTTCTTCACTCACACTCCTGCCAGAGGCCATCAATCAGTTCTTAATGTAACTGTACCCTTCTGCATGGAAAACCATATCTAACATGGCTGCAGTAGATTTCTTTAGTGGTATCTAGCACCACTTGCAGAGCTGCTTTATCATATTGTATTTGGGTGTAGGACTCTAGTGTTCATGGGTGTATTGCATGGGCTGCATTATCTACAGAATTGTATGATAACAACTATAAAAGGCAGTATACTTCACTGATGCTTGTCTGGTAATATCACTTTTGTGTTAAAATGAAAGTTTTTTGTGATGTATGAAATTTGTATTTTTATATATAAATGAGTATAGTTAGATTAGGGTTTTGGTAGTGCTTGTTTTCATCTGCAAATTGTTAAGTATGTACACAAGGCACTACTCCTGATTTATTCCAGTATTCAGTCCTAGTTTTTATTTATTAAAACATTCAGTTTTGCTTCAGTATTATGTACTTAAGTTCTGAGTTAGATTTGCAGATGTGTATGGATAGTTCATATTTATGTATTGCACATAATCATGCTATTCAGCATTGATGCTATATTGAATTATGTAAATAATAAAAACAGTGTACAGAAGGAAAAAAGAATAAGGTGGAGCAATAGAAGACACCTAACATTGACCTGTGGCTTCACACAAGCAGACATGCGAGCATACACACACACACACACACACACACACACACACACACACACACACACACACACACAGGGGAGGGGGAGACAAAGATGGAGAGAAGATTTTATCCATAGAAGTAGTCAATAAATATCAGCTCAATGAAGTAGTTAAAGGAAACACAAAGGTTTCCTTTCAGGGGTCTATGACTCTACTAAAATTAACTGACAGCAGATTATCAAAGGTAAATGTATACAGTTATTTTTTGATTATTTTTATGTGTGTGTGTTTAACTGCATTTGTTGATGTACACTTTATTTAATCTGATGGCTATGGAGATAAGAAATAATTATTAGATCCCCTAGAAATGAAGTCACATATAGATGTTTGTGAACTAAAGTTTGGGTGCTTGGAACTGAACCCAGTTCTCTTCAAGAGCACCCAGTGTTCTTAAACACTGAGCCAACTCTATAGTCCAATATACAAAATTATTAATACATATGTATATGGAATCCATGCAAAATATGAAATTAAAGGAATGACTAGATGACTAAGGCTGAAGTAGTTTCTTCACAAGTTATAGGGAAATGAAATCTATAAACATCTAGGAATAAAGAATTATTTTAGTGGAAATGAATGTTTCTACCAAACACAGATAAAGTTCACCCATGTTTGATTTCCAGTCTTTTCTTCTGTGGCAGAGTTTAATCTTCTTTGGTTAAATTGTTTACGATAAAAGCAAACAAAAACAAAGGCTGAAGGCAATTATGTTCCTCTTTGACAGACTCAATATTTAAATAGATGAAAAACTTCAGGAAAATATCTTTGCCTTCATGTGTTGCTCTCCAGGTACTCAGTCTGAAATCCAAAGTAGCACATTTTGAGGAACCATTTTCTGAGCCTCAAGAGAGTGAATAAGGAAATGGCACATATGGTTTACATTTCTTTTCTGAGAAGCAAAGAAGTGCTAAGTGTCATTTTGTCATACAATACCTATGTATAAAACTGACCAAGATTTACCCAAACCCCCATGTCTGGGATTGATTTTAAGATCTTTATAAAATCTCATTTCTTCCATGTTAAAATAGATCAAAATTGAAGATATGATTCTCAATATAAAAGTTATAATAGCCTATGGTTTTCCATCTTTAAGCATTTGAATAAAACTGTGGAAAATAAAGATATATAGATGTATAGTAGGTATTACTACATATGGAATTGGAAGTTCAGAGAAATCACAGAGCTGAATATTGACAATTGTTAGTTTCAAATATAAGATGCTCCTCAAAGCTGTTCATTTGTTTTCTTGCCAGTCACAACGATGTCCTGTGTGTTGACACAAAGTCATTTTATGAGAACATTTGTCAGTAAAGAATTTTAAATCGGGACATACTATTGAAAATATAAAATTAGATAAGTACATTTTCAGATGTAAAATGTCTGTTATGAAAAAAAATGTAGATTTGGGAGAAACAGTATGGAGCTATCATTGAATTTTCAAACTCCAGTATGATTATTATTACATTGCTATTATTTTTAAGATATATTTTCATTTTCACATGTATGCATATTTTGTCTACATGCATGTATGTTCACTACTTGTGTTTTGGTTCCTGTAGAGGCAAGAAGAGGGCATTGAATCACCTAGAACTAGAGTTACTGAGAGTTATGAGTTTGCATATAGGTGCCAATACTTAATTTGGGTCCTTGTTAAAAGCAGCAGATGCTCTTAACAGCTGAGCCTTATCTCAGACCTCAGATGACATTTTTTTTTAGTGTTTTGAGACAGAGTCTCACTATGTTCTTGGTTAACCTGAAACTAGCTAGATAGACCAGAATACCCCGGAACTCAGAGAAGTCCAATTTTCTTTGAATTCCTAGTGTAGGGATTAAAGGTATATGCCTAAACTCCTGGCTATCATATTTGAAATAAAGATTACAATAAGAGTATCATTTTTTCTTACTGATTAGTAGTACTTCATTGTGTAGATGTACCACAGTTTGTTAATCCATTCTTCAGTTGAGGGGCATCTAGGTTGCTTCCAGGTTCTTGCTATTACAAATAATGCTGCTATGAACATAGTTGAGCTAATACCTTTGGAGTGTGACTGTGCATCTTTAGGGTATATACCCAGATATTGCTGGGTCCTTGGGGAGATTGATTCTCAATTTTCTGAGAAACCGCCATGCTGCCTTCAAGAGTGGCTGAACAATGTAAAATCACAAAATAATAAATAAAAATTATAAAAAAGATTGCAATTAGGAAAAATGCAAGTAATAAATATTTCTTGCCTTTTCAGCCTTTTTCTCCTTTATGTATTTTCTGAGTTTTTGACAGCATACTATCTATTATGATTTTTAGGATATGAGAATTTTTGTGTGTGTTTTAAATCACTTTATTCACACATCATCTTTCAATGAAATAAGAATGTTATTGCTTAAAGTCCACTAATGAGTGAGTACATCTCCTGCTTATCCTCCTGGGTTTGAGAGACCTCGCTCAGGAGGATATTCTCCAAATCCATCCATTGGCCTGCAAATTTTAGGATATCATTTTTTTTATTGCTGCTGAGTAGTACTCCATTGTGTAGATGTACCACAGTTTGTTAATTCATTAATCAGTTGAGGGACATCTAGGTTGTTTCCAGGTTCTTGCTATTACACATAATGCTGCTATGGACATGCTTTTGGGGTGTGATTGTGCAAATTTAAGGTATATGCCTAACAGTGGTATTGCTGGATCCTTGGGGAGACTGATTCCCAGTTTTCTGAGAAACTGCCATAATGCATTCCAGAGTGGCTGAACAAGTTTACACTCCCATCAAAAATGGAGGGGTGTTCCCCTCGGTCTGCATTCTCTCCAGCATAGGCTGTCTGTCATCTGTGTTCTTAATCTTAGTCATTCTGACAGGTGTAAGGTGGTATCTCAAAGTTGTTTTGATTTTCATTTCTCTGATGGCTAGAGATGTTGAGTATTTTTTCCAGGTGCCTTTCATCTATTTGTAATTCTTCTGTTGAGATTTATTTAACAAAGATTGTAAAGCCAAGGGATCCTGGAGTTGTCTTTAAGATCATATCTTCTAGGAATGTCATAACCCATGGTCTCACCAACATGAGTGCCTAAATGTGAGCTGAAATGATAATAAAAACAGACAACAGACATTCCTAGCTGGATTCCTCAGTCTTATATTAAGAGCTACAGAAAATCAAGGAATGCTGAGAGTTGGAGACATAGCCTTCCCCAGGAATGTGAACACCACTTAATTATCCAATACCAACTATATTGAATTTTTATTGTATATTTATTTAAGCCTTCTTGATTAATGATTTTTTTCAAATACTTGAAATTAAAAAAATATAAAAGTTGAAAACTTTCAGAAATTAGGTTCTAGGACAAACAGATTTTCAAAATTTGATTTTTCTCAAAAAAATTAGTCATGGTTATTAATGGTTATTTGTTTGTGAGAATCTGGCAATAATGGGATTTTACCTAAAAAGGGAATTTCACCTTTATATACAACTTTTATTTCTAATCTTCAGTTCTATTAATGTTTATTTACTAAAAATTGTTAGATATTTATGCTCTTTTAAAACATTTTTGTTGGACTTTTTTTTACTAAAGAGGAAATAACAATAATGCTACCAAATTTTTCTGAAATGGTTTACATTTTAAGAGTTAATGCAAAGACATATACTATGTTAGTGGCTCTAGTTACACAATTTTTCTGTATTGTAAATGTGAGTTTTCTGTTTTAAATAGTAAATTGGTCATAAGCAATATAATGTCAAATTTGTCAATCTATAATCAAAATGCAGCCAAATACATTTCCCCAAATCTGCATTTTATTTCATAACATGCATTTTATGTCTAGAAATGTACATACAATCAAATGCTTCATATTTTTTTCTTCACATTTGCTTTTTCTAGCTATATTATTTGTAATAGCAAAAACCTGGAAATAACCTAGATGCCCATCAACTGAGAAATGGATTAACAAACTGTAGCAAATCTACACAATGGAGTACTACTGAGCAGTAAGAAAAAATGATATCCTAAAATTTCCAGGCAAATGGATGGATTTGGAGAACATACTCCTGATCCAGGTATCACAAAATCAGAAAGAGAATCAGAGGATGTACTCAATCATTAGTGGACTTAAAAAAAAAAGATGCCATTGTACACGAGAACTCAAGGGTAGAACATAGCTAAATGACACAGTGCCTCACTTCTGCATTGATGGCCTCTGGCAGAGGTGTGGGTGAGGAAAGACTTATTTTCTTTAAGGGTCTGGCCACTGGGACTTTAATTATGCTCCAGTAAGTAAATGAGCAGCATGAAAGGGCATTTTTTGTAAATGGGGAGATCATAAGAGTGGGTATGAATCTGAGAAGACTGATAACTGAGGTTGATGGGGTGCATGATATAAAAACACCAAATAATAAATATATAAAGAAAAAAATAAAGAGTACTCCTCTGAAAACATGGAACATTCTGACAGGAAATGAGGTTTGGGTTGCAAAGTCACTTTATTGCTTTCTAGGAAAAAAAATAATTTTGCTGCTTCTCAGTGTATTTTCAATAAAAATGGATACTTTCACCAACATTCCAAATGAATCATGGGTATAACAATTCAAAGAAAATTTAGTAAATTTGGCTGCTAATCAAATTCATAGGCAGAAGAAAATAAAAGCAATAAATAATGGTAGGATTATCCACATATAGAAATATTGGAAAGCCACAACGTCACTTACTACTGACAGGAGAAGGGGAGGTCACAGTTGTTAGAACTTAAAAGAAGTTGTAATTTTTGTTAAAAGAATGTGATCAACCCTTAGTGAAGTCAGGGAAATAAATTATTTCCACCTCATTCCTAACTCATATTCTCATTTTGGCAAGTATTTCCTATTAAGTGATGCTAATCAGATGTCAGAAGACAATGGATCTGCTCATATAGTTCAAGGAAAGCAATTTCCTGTAGAATAGGGCAGGGAAGAGAAGATGATAGTGAACCTAAGACAAGCAAAGCACATAATGAAAGAAACTAATATTTATGAATGTTTTCCTAAATATTATTTGTATCACTCTTTCTGGGGTAGAAAGGTAAGTCTATACATTCAGAGGGCAACAGTGTAGCAAGATGAGTCTCATGTTGCAAGTCAGGAAACACTCCTCTGTCAGAAAGGATAGATGCTCTTTCTATTTCCCAGGAAAGTCAGGCATGAGAAGCAAGCCATGAAAAGCCTTGTTGAATCTATCTACTCATACTCTGTGGATATATTTTTATATTCATACTATAACATAATTCAGAACTTCTAAATATATGTGGTTCTGTGTGTTTTCTTCCTGTATATTCACAACACATTTGACATATTACATTTTTGTATTTCTCAAGCATATAAGTAGCTCAAGGAATATGCACACTCCATTAGCCATAGAAAGAAATACTATTTAATCTGCTAATAATTATACTTTTTGAATATAAGTGGACTATAATTCATTTGATTGCTATTGATTATGGTACTTACTCCTTAAAATTAATAGTCATAATCATTCTTGGCTTTAAAATCATGAGATATATCCTTGTATAGGGAGAGGAACTTAGTTAGTGACCAGGTAAATATCAGAGAGATATCTGATATTAAAGGAAGATGATAGGGAATAAAAGTGTTTAGAGAAGCATTTCTAACACTATAGAACCAGGTGTACTATGTTGGAGTAAGGGCTATTGCTAAAAGACAGATCTGAGCAATTACCTCACATCATTCTTACCAGTGTTGTTTGTTCTAATTTTCCCAAGGCCTTAAGGTATAGCATTAATTTCTTAATTTTAGATCACAAAAAATTTGGGTATAAGCACCTAACACTGTAAGTCTTAGGGACTGTCTTCATTGAGGCCATAGATTTTGGTATGTTGCTTTTATTTTCTTTCATTTCTAGTTTTTTTTTATTTCTCTATTTCTTCAGTGACATTATTCATAGTATCTTATGATCATAACAAGCTGTTTGTAGGTTAATGACTCTTCTTGTTTCTGAATAGAGGGACAAGGACTTCACTTTGTTTGTCTTTGACATGCACTTTCAGAAATCCATCTAATTTTCTAGAACCTCAAATGAATACCAGTGAATGAAGCTCAAGTTTTGTATTCCTTATATACTGTATTGGAATACAAACTGCTCTAAGAGGTACAGCTGAGAAATAGTGAAATTATGAGAGGGCTCATGCATGGCTGAATAAAGTTAACAGAACTTAAAGGAAGAAAAATTGGGTAAATATGTATAAAATAAAAAGGAATTAATTTTTTAAAAAATCTATGGACAGATAGAAATGTGAAGTAATATTGAATATGGGATATTGAATCAATTTTAAACTCTTACTAACTAAGCCTTGCCTACCCTATGTTCATGGGCCTTTAACTAAGTCATCATTGTCTTCAAATAAAACTTCACAGGAATATTGGTATCCTGGACATGGTGATGGAAATTCTATCAAGCAAAATCTATAATTATATCACAGACAAGCAAATGACTGTGTCATCCAATCAAGCTGAATTTCTTAAAGTTCGTTAAGCTCTCAGTGGATCAACTGCATGCGATCTTTAGCTATATCAAAATATGGAAAGAATGATTTGCAACACTGCTTTGCAGCTTTCTAAATATATGTGATTTTGGACAAATTGCTTTACAAGAGAATTTCAATTTTCCCACTATATGAAATAAGGACAATAACACCTCTTTCAGAGTTGCTGACTACTTTTAAAGAATGTTACACACATGAGTGTTCATCATAAAGTAGTTGTTTTGTGAATTATACATACTATTAATTATCAATTTCAATAAAATAATAAGGTATTTTTAAAAATCACTTATATTTTCTCACTGTTTAAAGTAAGAAAGACTGCAGCATGCCCATTGTGATTTGTAACCATAAACTAACCTCTCTACAGCAATTATTTTGCTGGCAAGTAAGCAAGACCATAAATCAATAACAACTCTTGCAACCTCAGGACTTATCGATCTTGCTGTTTATCTTCTGTAATGTTCCTGGAAAACCCAATTATTTTGGGAAGTTACTCAAACTAGTTGACCCATTATTCTATATTGGTGTTATTAGTAACAAGTTATGAAAGTAGTTTATTGATTTTCTTTTTAAATACCTTTATGCAATACAAGTATTTGTTCAATAATTTAGTATATTTATTGAAATAGGTAAACAGCCAGAAATTATTTTTAATACACATATTTAAGGTAGATTACAACTTTCTGGATACCAGAATTCCATCCATCTTTGTGTTAGCTATTGCCAGTGATTTGAAACCAAGGCATCCTTTATTAATGCACCTGGTGTTGTTCCCTGAAACCACATAATGTTTAGTGCAGGATAAATATTCAATAAGTACTTATTGGCTTAGCAAATGAATGAATGAAAGTATAAAGAAATAAAACCATGAATTTATAGTCATCTATATTCAATGTCTTAAAGGGTAGCTCTATTTTCCTTTCCAGTGTAAATGTAATCTTTGTTTTATAGGCATATATAAATGCCTATTTTTTTTAACCAATGGGATGTCCTTGTTAAAAATTTCAACTGGTTTTGCTCAGGCTTTCAGATTTATTTTATTAACAAGATAGAGGTAGTGTTGTGTGGGCATAAAACATCCTTTTGTGCTAATTAAAGAATTCTATATATTAAATCAAAATTTTTGTTTGAAGAAGGGCAGAAGTTATCAAAACTTAAACATAAGTATCTCATGATGTACAGTTTAAAATATGAATCCCTCCTAGAGAGTATCTGAGAATCTCTAATGTGATTCCTTTTATCAGATGCCATTCAACCAGATGTGCTTCTGGCCAGATGTTCTTTATGAGCAAGCAGGTGAGCCAAAGAATATGTTAAAAGATAACTGTTACCACACTATCAAGGGGCAGATGGGATTTGTTTGAAGTTATTTCCCTTAGTTTCTGTTTTCTCATGTTTAATATCAATATCAGTAACAACACTACAGCAAAGCATTTCTAGGAGAATCACAAAATGTTTAATTATCAAGCCTTTCTATTTTATAAGAACTTTAGAAGTCTGTCTTGAAGATACTTACACAGCCATATCAAGCTTTTGACTTTGCTAACATAACTGTTTTGCAAATTTCCCATGACACGTTTTCAAAATCACTATGGCCAATCCACACTAGCCAGGAGCCTGCACTCTACTGTGTCTCCTACATTTCCTCATAGTTATACATGTAAGAGCTGTTAGAAAATGTTAACGTGTAATTTTTGTAAAAGGAAAAAAAATGTATCAATCATCAGGTTTGTATTCAGCATTAACTATCTTTACTGGTCTTATTTCATTGGTACCCTAGTGTTTTTTTTTCTTTAAAAAATGTTCTTACAGATATATAAAAATAAATAAGATAGAAACTGTTGTGATATTAATAACTATTGTAATATTGATAACCTTTTAAACTTAATATATGTTCAGGATTTTTTATTAGAGGCAGGAATTTTCAGTAATAGAACAGGACTTTTGTAAAATGAAGAGTATCAGGTAATATTATTCTAATGAAGAAAGTATACTTGGAGTTTTTATAGTTATTCCATCATAAGAACATGGCACTAAGAACTATTCTCTCTTTATTTCCACAATAAAAATCTGTACTAATAAAAATATTATTGAAAAGACTCTGAAGGTAAGTATTATTCTCTCTTCTTTATTTCTTTTAAAGCTCCAGACACATTTTGGGATAAGTACAGTTATCATGACCATTTGTAAATGAGGACACATCCTCTATCCAATTCCAGAAGCCAGATTCTTTATAATCATCATTTAAAACATTAGCTAATCTGTAACCAAAACAAAAATTAATGTGATAGTCTCATTTCTGGATTTTAAGGTAATGTATAACCAATAATTATCCCTAACACAGTGATTCTCAATTATCCTAATACTGTGACCTTTTAATATAGTTCCTCATGTTGTGGCAACCTCCAATCATAAAATTATTTTTGTTGCTACTTCATAGCTGTAATTTTGCTACTGTTTTGACTTTCAATGTAAATATCTGACACAAAGGATATTTGATATGTAAACGCTTTGAAAAGGTCATTTGACCCCCAAAGGAATTGTGTGACCCAAAAGTCAAAAATCATTGGTCTAAAAATCTTAAGATATGGGCAAAGGGAAACAACATTTTGTACTAAACCCTTCCTTATTGAAACAGCTCTAGCTAATTTCTGTTGCTAATGGCAAAGTATGATATGAGTTTAAAGTTACTTGTGGACAGGAATATGCATATGATTATGTACTAATAAGGGTGTAAAGAGCAAAGCTTTTATCCTGATAGCTGCTATCTATGAGCTAAAGCCTATTTTCCTGGCCTTTCTAGCCTCATAGCTTTCTCAAATTCTTAGGCATTAGTGGACAGTCAATGATGCTCAGTTTATGCTCAAAGATTATGCTGTGACTGCTATCAGAATAGGCTGAATGCTCAAGGAGAGATGGCATGAATAGCATTTATTAGGGAAAGATAGAAAGCAGGATTATGCCCAGGAGAAGGCAGAATAGCAAAGTAGTAATGACATAACCTTGGCGAGCCTCATGGGGGTTACTGAAGACCATAAGTTCCCCAAGGATTGCCATATTTACTTGAGAAAATACAGACTGTCAAATTCTGCTTTAGATAAAAAACATTTCACTATGAATAAGTAACATGCAATAATTATTGCATATACTATTTTTACTGGCAACTTCACCTAAACTGAACCAAAATAAATTGGTCTTTATATTGTGATTCTGATCAGTTGTTATATGGGGGTCTGCTCAGGAAAACTGTGACCTTGGGAAAGGTGACTCTTTGTAATAGAGGCAGAAGGAGCAGAGAGTGAGCAATAAAGCCTTCTATGAAGGGAGATAGTTAAAGTATATCCTCATATTCACCATGATTCTCTGCTAAGGAAATATTAATGTGATAGAAAGTTCTAGAACAACAACTTTGACAAAGTCAATTAAACAATTCCAAGCACTGATTTGTTGGGAGCCAAAGTCAACTTAGCCATATTTTATAAGTTAGCTCCTACAGATAGTCATTTGCCAGAAGGCTACATCCTTATTGTTTTAGGTAGTCTTTCTTGATTCTCTCAGCTCAGCAGGTGACACCCTCCAGGCCTTCTCCAGCAGGTGACATCCTCTAGACCCTCAACAGATAACAGATAGGTTTCCATATTAATTATACCCTGTCTGTTACTTCCTCTCACAGGCTTGCCACATTCTTTTGTATATCCCACCCCCTTTCCTCCCAACTACCTGCATGGCAGAGATTCTGTATAAATATTGGCTGTAACAATAAAGCAGAGGAGGACTTGAACAGAGAGATTTGTCTTGTCCTTCCGTTCTTTGTGTTCCTGCCTTCCATTTGTTTCATTCCTAGATTTAGGTCCACGCTGAAGACCCTGCTGGCCAGGACACTGATTTAGTAAAGATTCTCATTGATACTAGAAAGGAAAAACCAAATAAAGTTCCATCTGGTCCTGAGTATAAGCAGTGAGGCTGACCAAATGCCCAAGGAAGAATTGCTACAACTGAGGGTTTTAGAACAGGGCTGGCTTTTTGCGTGTATGCTCAGTAGAGTAACACAAGGCCCTGTGTCTTCAATGACTCTTCACTTTGTTTAAGGCAGCCTTGGAGTTTTTGCATTAATTATTTTTTTTCCCTCTCAGTAATAGACATGAAGCCACATATCCTGTCCCTTATCTTTCTCCCTCTTTTGATCCCTAGTGATCATAAGATGAAAGAATGATTTCCTCCACCATACACTCCCACCATATGTACTGCCTTATCACCAGTCTATAAGTAATTCACTAAGTGACTATCAACTAAAACATCACAAATTGTGGGCCTAATTATACATATCCGCTTCTTTTTTGATTTTTTTCAAATTTATTTTTGAATAAATTCTCACTTTTTATCCATGTATCCCCTTGTTCAAACTCCCTTTCCCCTCCCACCCCTCCCAGTCACTCTCTCTTCTCTCCATCACCTTATCTCTTCCTCAGCAAGGGCAAGAGGTCTCAAGGTCCCAAGGTGGCTTAGTTCAGCATCCACTCCAGGCAGATCCGCTTTCCTCATCCCAACATCAAGACTGAGTCAGGTGTTCTTCTGGAGAGATTGGGCTCCAAAGTGCCAGTCCAAGGTGTTTCAGATCTCATGCTGTTCAGTGGTTGTGGTTTGCAGCTTGGACATACTTAGCTTTTTGTTTAAAGTCCACTAATGAGTGAGTATATCCCTTGCTTATCTTTCTGGATTTGTGATACCTCGCTCAGGAGGATATTCTCCAAATTCATCCATTTGCCTGCAAATTTCAGGATGTCTTCTTCTTAAATTATTGATTTCAGATATTTGTTACAGCAATCTTTACAAATTTACAACATAAGCAGCAAACATCTATGACTGAGGCCAGGGCATGAAATATTCTAGAAGCTATGTTTCCATTTAAATTATGAGTTTTTTTAATACAGAAAGAAAATAATATTCTAAGAAATAAAATTTACTTTAAAATCCTACTGTATATTATCTTATTCATGTTATGGCCTGATATTAGGTTACACCCCAAATAGTGAAATAGTAGAAAAAGAAATGATGGGAAATAAGAAATTACTTTTTCCTTTGTTTTAGCCCATCATAATTCATCAGTAGTTGAAATCAGAAAGTATCAGCTGAATATATACATACAATAGAAAAAGGAACAGGAGGTGGCTTAGTATGCAAAAGCATTGGCAGACTGCCTGAAGACTTAAGTTCATATTATAAAATTCATCTAAAAATCCAGATGCAATGGCATGAATATGTAACTCTATCATTCCTATAGTGAGATGGAAGACAGAAACAAGAACATCACCAGAAATTCATAGAGTAGCCAGTCCAGAGAACTCAAGCCAGTGACAGAAATAAGAGGTACTCTGTTTTACACAAGGTGAAAGTTAGAACTGACTTGCAAAACTTGTTTGTTGACTTTCTCATCTATGTCATGGCATGGATGCACCCGTATTCACATATACATATATACACCACATCCCACAAAATAAACACAAAAGAGAAAAAGAAGTTAAATAAAAACACGCATGGTATTTGTTTTACTCTTTTTACTTAAGAATGTGCTGCATCTTCATGGATAAACAATGAAATACAAATTGTGTTATTTCAGTGAGACTATATGTGTGTGTTATATTTTCTAATATTTCTATAAAAACTTACAGTACATAATTAGCAAGTGAAAAGTAAAATTTATAGGAATAGTATAAATGTTTAATTTTTTGCTACATGACTAATTTTAAAATCAGTACATCAACAAAGATTATAAAAGGAAAAAGCTTTATCTTTTAGTTTCTTTACAGACTGCTTTTAGACCAATGTTGCTGGATTTTCATTTACCACTTGAGCTTACAAATTATTCAGCTGGCCTTAGGGCACAAGAAAGTATGTAGAACAAGTACCCAGAGATGGTGCTTTTAAAGAAAAATGTTGTTCTTCTGCCACCATGACTGCTAATTGGTAGGCTTGAACTACTTTTAACAATTTGATTTTTACATCTTCTGACCTGATTGGGTGGCATTACATTTTTCTTCCTCATTCTGTTACTAATTTATTGAATATTTATTGAATCTGGAATACATACAGCTATGTCCTAGAGAATACAAATGGGGAAAAGGAGAATTGCCTTGATGAAGATAATATCAGCTACCCTAAAGGAGAACTTACTTCCCATCAATGAACTTTACATTCCTGGATAAAATGTGTACTCCCGCCAGAATATTTGTGCATGTATACATGTATGGTCCTGCCTCTGACATTTTTTATCTCCACTTTCAGCCATATTTTATTTCTTTTCTTCTTTTATAATGCAGGATTTTGTAAATATTTCTTATCAATAAAGGTCAGAAGAGGGCATCAAATCCCATGGAGTTACAGATGATTGTACATGGAGTTACATATGAGTGCTAGCAATCAAACCTGAGTCTTATGAAAGAACAGCCAGGCCTCTTAACTGATGAGCTATCTCCACAGGCCCTCAGATAATTTTTAAGTAGATAGTACAGCATGACAGGTGCAGACATTATCAAGTACCTCCATGAGCGATGTAACAGTTTGATGAAAAAATATCAAACCTGACTGAGCATTGCTGGCACATGCCTTTAATTCCCAGTACTGAGGAGAAAGAGACAGATGGAGCTCTTTAAGTTTGAGGACACCCTGATATACAGAGTAAGTTGCAGGATAGGCTCCAAAGCTACACTGAGAAACCATGTCTGGGAAAAAATAAACCTAAAAGAGAAAAAAGGCCAAACTTAAAATACACTCTTTGCATTTATTTAACATGATAATGAAAACTTTAAAGGTCAGTTTAAAAATTATGTAGAAAGATAGTTTGTTTATTATAACATTTTATAGGTATGCTGATAAACATTTGAAGATCTTCTGACATAAAGGAAGTATCTTATATTATAAACATATCCCATTCACTCATCTCTATTCAGCTCTTCAAATGTCTAGAGTATTCTCTAAGTTGGTGAAAGTCTTGTGCCAAAGTAGAAGGAAGTATTAGAGAAAGGAGTGATGGATACTCATAAGCCATGTCACCAGAGTGAATGTTTAAATTAGCAATCAATTTTATTCCCTTCATCATATACAGGGGACTTTTTATTGCTTACTTTTTCAGTGTTGAGGTTCTATATCCCATAATTGATTTTTACCTACATATTGGTAACTGAGAAAAATGAAACAGGACAATTGCTTTCATCTTAAAATCAAACAAACAAAAAAAGGTGACTTACAGGCATGACTGAGTTATAAACCAAATTATGTCTGACCAGTTGTATATGTCTAAAGGTTTTAGAAAATCTCTTTAGTACTTAGTTTCTTCAAATAAGTAAACAAAACTGTCTCAGAAATTTTTGTCAGATACAAATGAAATTGTGATCGACTTGTCAGAATATACTAGTATTTTTAAATGCTAGGAATCTGAAAAGACAGAAAAGAAAAGATACATAATTTTTTTTTCTTAGAAAAAATGTAAGAATAAGGGAATATCTTGACATAGCAGAGTCTTCTTCACATTTTGCCCTTTCAAAGCTAGATAATCATTTTGAATATACTGTCATTGATAAAATATTTTGGTCACAACAGATACTTTCTGGGTTAGCAATGGGATTATATTCTGCTAAAATTATCATAAATGTAAATACTATAAGTGAAAAATGCATTTAATCCACCTAACCTATGACTATCACACTTGAACTTCATAGGTGTAGCCATGAGTTGCTCATCTTTGCAATCACAGCTACCCTCATTCTATAGATATGGGGTCTACATGGCCAGCAAGTTCAGTGATAGATTAAAGTTTAAAATTTACATAATTTCAGGCTTTGACATTAAAAATCCTAAAAGTCAAAAGGCAGAGTATTATAAAACTATGAGAATCTCTTTTGTTGTTTTAAAGACAGGCTTTTGTGTATATCAAACAGGCCTCTAATTCATTATCTATCAGACAATGATACTGAATCTCTGATTCTTTTTCTTCACCACCCCCACATGCTGGGATTATAGGTATACATCACAAAGCCTGGTTTTCATTGCACTAGGTATGAAACCCAGGGATTTCTGCATGCACAGCAAATACTATAGCAACTGAGATATTACAATCTCCTTTTAAGAAAAATACAGTGCTGCAGTTGGAACCTGGGACTGTATACATACTTTGTAAGCACTACTACTGATTGCCTTCAGGCTATGATGTCCTATCTTTGTAACTCTTTATGGACTGGAGATGCTTATGAGTTGTGAGGTCACTTCTCTAGGGTGTGGCAGACAAGAATGAAAAGAACAACAAGAATAAGGACTTTAAGATTTTTTGACATTGTTATATTAATTTTTCCCAGAGAAATGTGAATGTCTATTCATATCAGATAGTACAAAAAAACAAACAGAAGTCACAATTTCACTCAATTCTGGCTTTGTAAACTGAGTATATTAAGCTTGCTTATGGAAACATGAGTAAGAACATACGTTCAGGAGTATTGGGAAATTCAAACAAACAGGATCACCAAAATTTCTCATTTCAGCATGGATGGCAACTTCCACATAGCTATATAGATAAGGCCTCTATTTCTGTTACTCTCTGGAGACAATGCGAAGATGGAGCATAATTACAGGCAGATGGACTCTCAAGTGAGGGTCTAATGAACCACCCCTTGTATGAGGAAACACCTACAAACTAGAGCTTGAGGGTCACTTAGGAGTTTCATAGCTTCTACGATTAAGATGGTTATAGCTATTTATTTATTTATTTTTGAGGTCAATGATGTTTTATTAATGTAGTTATAATTTCCATTATAGATAATAGATACTGTATATGAATTTTTGTTTTGTTTTGTTTAATTGTTGTCACGCATT
>PVIH01024768.1:0-22069 GCA_004025045.1 Sigmodon hispidus | reverse complement strand
CGCCGAGCCCTCCTCACCTCTGGTCAGGGTTCGAATCCGCCCCTCAGAGACCCCTGCAGTTGGTTTGCTCAGTTCACTCAGTTCAGGGTCGCAGTAGGGCTCCTAGTAGATTCCCTGAGCAGCAGGAGCTGCGGGTGTGGCCAGGTGCAGAGTTCAGCTGCCCCTGCTCCAGAGTGCGCTGGGATGCCGCAGAGAGCACCTATTTTCTGATTTGTAACCTGCCTTTCTGACTTAGTTGCATTGGTATAAAATGTGGTAGTTCCAGTAATTGGCTTATCTCATACAAAACAAGGAAGAATCCAATTAGTTTTCTTTAAACATTCAGTTCTTTTATTTTGAGGGTATTTGTTGTTAATATCTCCCAAAAAAATACTACAGGTTCTTTGCCAAAGTTCACTTTCTACCCATAATTGGTCCATTTCTTCATTAGATAAATGTATAATAATTTCTGCTGGGTCCATTCCTGTTAATTGACAAAAACTTAATTTTTCTTTAAAGATCAATTCAGAAATCTTTTCCAAATATGTCTTTAATTTTTACTCAGTTTATTTGGTAGGAATATCTATTCCAATATAACATTTCCCTTTGCATTAAAATTCCCATAGATGAGTGCTTAGAGAGTATGATAACTAGGATGCAATTAAGGTCTTGCTCCACATGATCCACATGTGCATCATATAATATCTTTTCTAGAAAAGCCAATTCTCTCTTAGCTTCAGGTCACAATTCTCTTGTACTATTTACCATTTGAGGTTTTAAAGAAATTTTCCAGTTCATTATTTTTTATTCCAATATAGGGTTATAAATTGGTAATGTCCCTTAGGAATCTCTGTAAATCATTTAAAGTTTTTAATCTATCTCTCCTGATTTGTACCTTTTGGGTTCTCATTTTTTGAAGGTCTATTTTATAACCTAAATAATGAATGGAATCTCCTCTTTGCATTTCTTAGGGGCTAGTTGTAATCCATAAGCAGGAAAAATGGTTTTCAATTCCTCAAACATTTTTTATAGCATATCACTTTTTCTATTGGCCATTGTACAAACTGCTGACATAGCATAGGGCTATTCAGCACTCCTTGAGGAAGGACTTTCCACTGATACCTCTTCATAGACCAATAATTATTATAAGTGGACACTATAAAGGCAAATTTTTTATCTTGTTCTTTCAAGGGTATTATGAAAAATAGTCTTTTAAATTGGTACTCTAATAGCCCACTCTTTTGCTAAAAGAGAAGGCAAAGGAATTCAAGACTGTAGAGAACCCATTTTCTGGTTCACCTTGCTTATTGCCCTTAAATCTAACCCTAACCCTTCTCTTTCAAGATTTATTTTTAATGACAAATACTAGAGAGTTACAAGGGCTCCTTGGTTCCTCTATATGCTGAAAACTTAACTGCTACTGCACCAGCTGCTCTAAGGCCTGCAGTTTCTTATTTGTTAATGACCATTGATTAATCCATATGGGCTTATCTCTTAGCATTTTAAAGATAATGCTGTGTCTTTGAAAGATCAACAGATGTTGTGCCTTGTTTGTATACCGCTTGGATAGTTTGTGACTGTTTCTCATAATGCCTTCTAATATTTCTTCCAGAAATATGTGTTAGTTTATGACTTATTTTTGTATTTGAAGGAATGGTAATCTGTGTGTTCCATTGTTGTAATAAATATCATCTCCTTAAATTTATGGCAATGTTAGCAAAATATGGCTATAACATTCATATGTGTCCTTCTGGTCCTATACACTCAAGACATTTTGTACTTTGTTTCACTTGGATAAAGACCCAATCCCCATAAATTAAACATTTACCTCCTGAAGGGGCCAACTTAGATGCCAAGACTCTGGTGAAAGTATTGATACATCCACCCCTGTGTTCAATAAACCTTCAATAGTACCATCATTTATTTGTATTTTTAATTTTGGTCTTTGCTCATTAATTGACATTTGCCAGAATATTTTTTTTACAATTTTTCCTGAGGTTTTTTTTTTCCTTTTCCTTTACATTATCTATCATTCAGTGTAGTATTTTTTTAAAAAATAGGTTATAATTATTTTAATTGTTCTGGGGAGGTATCCTCCATGATATCAGGGCAGGATTGCACTGGATTGGATATGGAGGCTTTTGAAAGGCCCCTTTGGGTGTTTCCTGAAGGCAGAAGGTTACCTTGTCTGTCCTTTGTTGACTGACATTCATTAGTCCAGTGTCTACCTTTTCCATACATCTGTGTACTTTAGAAGGGAGGGGTGTTCTCTTATGATTATTCTTTACAAACGCACTGTTTCTGGGAACACCTTGATTACAATTGCTTTCTATATCACCTTCCTTCCACAATGATAATATTTAACTTTTTGCCTTTTTCTTATACCTTTAGAAATGACCTTTCCTACTCAATTATCACATTCATAAGAATGCACATTATTTGGTTCATGAATCCAATCCTCTAATAGTGCTAACCCTGCTTTTAACACTGTTATTATTTTTTTCCTTTATGTATTAGCATTCTCAAACTCCAGGGATTTGATTATTATTCACCTTTCTTCTGAATCTGATACTATCCTATTTACTGCTGCAGATAATCTCTGCATGAAGTCTGTAAAAGTTTCCTTTGGGCTTTGTATTACTTTTGTGAATGATTCAGTTTTCTTTCCTACTTCTATCGGATCCCAAGCATTTAGTACTGCCATGTGGCATAAGTCAAGTATGTATAAGTTGCATAGGGATTACCTTTCAATATCATAATATTCTCCTTCCCCAAGAAGTTGGTCTAGGGAGATGTCTATGCCCGTGGATCTCCTTCTTAGTTCTAGTATTTTAGCCTCCTTCTTCCACCATGTTTTTGACTGTAACAGTGGCTCTGGTTCCAAAACAGCAGTAACCCTATCTTACCAGTCCTTAGGGATGATTCAGTTGCAAGAGGACTAGGAATTCAACATTTGTTTTACAAATGGTGAATGCATCCCATAAGTCACAATCACATCTTTAACCCTTTTTAGTTCTAACATTTGTATCAGAGATCAATTAACTTCCCTAATATCTCGATCTTATTTTGATCTTTTCATGGTTATTGGGTATATTTGTGTTGGCTGTCTGGTAAACATAAACTGTTTTTCTGTAGCTTTAGATGATATTCATGAGGACTGTTCTTTATATTTGTGTTTGAATATCTTTGAGCTTCATTTTAATAGACATTTTAAAGACTATTTTCTTGGCATTCACATTAATTGACTTCTTTAATGATGAAACAGAAGTCAAACAACAAATATTCATAAACATTATGAAAGTAATTCCATCTACATTATTTATCTTTTTCTTTACTGGTTCTAATATCAAATTGTGTAGAGATAGATCTCAGAAAGACCAAGGACCCTCTATTGCCTTACACAAATTCTCCTCATTTTTTTAAATCTGTTTTACTCACCTATTTAGTTGTCAGAGGTGGTTGTGAAGTGTGACAACTACCTAGTTTGACAGCAGTCCAAGGTGGGGCTCAGAAGGAGAAAGAACCTGCAACCCACCAGGAGAAAGAGGCCATTGTCTGAAAAAACTTATCCAGGTTAAAGTAAAATGGAAACACATGTGGTGTGTTCAGGTTGGGTCTGCCTAAACCTGGATGCTAACTCAACAGCCTAACCAGCTGATAATTACTCCTCTGGTCATGTGTTGTTCTGTCCAGTAAGAAGCCTTTTTTTTTGGAGGGGTGGAATTTTTGGCCCAAAGTTGAGTGCCAAATGTGGTATCACAAATGAGACTCAGAGCCAATTATTGGGGAAAGGCTGAAATATGAGAGAAAGGAAATACCACTTTCAATTCTCATCCAGCTGTCTTGCAACTTTCTTAGCCTCTCTCCTGGAAGCTTCTCTCAGTTGCTTCTTCTAGTTGTTTCTCCCAGCAGCTTCAGATCTCTCTGAATTTCTAGGAGCCCTTATATACCCTGTCCCATCCAGGTTAGGAATAAAGGCATATAGCCTTGAACTCACAGAAACAGAAGACATTCTGTCTCTGGAGTTGTGGGTTCAAGGGTGGAGGTCACCACTCCCGGCTCTCCCTTTGCAGGAATTAAAGTTGTGTGACTGACTCAGCTCTTTATCTTTGTATTCAAGGTTTGTGTATTTCCTGAGTTGTCTGCACAGGATTTGACTATGTGCTCTCTCCCCAATATTCAAGTTTTATTAAATATATAATATATATATATATATATCCATAGCAGTTGATATTTGAAATCTCCAATTTCTTTCATACACAGAAAAAATTATAATTAATTACTGCCCAGATTTTTATTTACTCATTGATTTTATTAACATTTATTTAATTACTTTGTTTTTAAAAAATTGGCTAGTATTTTACAAATGTATTCTGATCAGTTACCATGAGCAATAGTTTTCAGAGACTTCTAAAATTTCAACCATTAGGCTCCATAATATTTCTTTTTTTGAGTAAGAAAACTAACACATAGACAAAAAGGAAGAGATTAAATAATACTCTGAGATGGTCACTCTGCTTCATTGCATTGCACAGCCTGCCCAGAATACAGGTGAAAAAATTAGCATTAGGGGAACAGCTGAGTCCATTGGTCCTGGGTGCACACCTTAGATAAAAGAGACATGGCTTCATCTGGGAACACAGTCTGTACAAACCACAGTTGGCATAATAGCAGCAGGAGAGCAGAGTTTCTAAAAGCACAGCTGAGAGGTCAGAGGTCAGAAGGCGACCTCTACCACCAGAGCCCAGGCTCTGAGACAGCCACTTGGCTTCAGTGTAGAGCAAGCCCACCCAGAACATGGCTGGTATAATAGCAGCCAAATCCCTGGGCACACAGATGAGAGGTGAGAGGTGAAGAGTTTAAGACGGGCATCATAACACTGTGACCTCACAAGAACAGCCATCCCTCTGAACTCATAGCTGATTAAGAGCCCTCAGAGCAACAATTCACTAAGAGCTGTCCAAGAACTAACCAAGAGTGAATTGGGGAAAAAAACCAGGCAGATGGCAGTTCAAGAATACATACAATAATACAAAGGTCAATAAGACAACACCAGAAGCAGCAAGTTAATTTATAGCTTCAAGACCTGTATATAAAATGAAGAGGGAACAGAAGGAAACAGCCTTAAAACAGCTTTATGAAGCTAAATGAAGCCTTAAATGAGGATATAAAAAACTCCCATAAAGAAATAGAAGAAAATATAAACAGATAATTAGAAGAGATGAACAAAGCCCTTAAAGAAAATAAGGAAAACTAAGAAAAAGAAAACAAACAGGTGGGAGAAATTTACCAAGAATGGCTCAGAAGTTAGGAGCACTGACTGTTCTTATGGAGGACATGAGTTCAATTCCCAGCATACTCACTGCAGCTAACAACTGTGTAATTCCACGATCTGACACTCATCTTGGACACTCTAAGAGTTATACATGCTGGCAAAGCAACAATTTACATAAAAATAAAACATAAAATAAATGGAAAAAAATTGAAATAGCAGCAAGAAAGAAGGCACAAGCTAAGACAAAACTAGCAATGAAAAAGTGATCTGGAGCCACAGATTCAAGTATAACAAAACAGAATCCAAGTGATGAAAGAGAGAATCTCTGGGGTGGAAGCATCAATAGTGTTAATAGATATACCAGTTAAAGAAAATACTAAAACCATAAAAGTCATAGCACAAAATGTGCAGAAAATTCGGAACACCATGAAAAGATCATATCTGAGAATAAATGGACTTGAAGAAGAAGAATACCACCTCAAAGGCACAGAACGCATAGTCAACAAAATCATAGAAAAAAATTTTTCTAACCTAAAGAAAGAAATGCCTATAAAAATATAGGAAGACTACAGAACACCAAATAGACTAGACCCACAAAAACATCTGCTCACCATATAATAATCAAGTCTCTAAACGTACAAAAAAGAAAAATACTAAGAGTTGCAAAGTAAAAAGTTCAAGTCACCTGTAAACACAGACTCATGAGAATAATACCTGACTATTCAGTGGAAACAATGAAAGCAAGAAGGTCATGGTCCAACATTACACAGACAATAAAAGTGCATGAATGCCAACCAAGACTACTGTACCCAACAAAACAATCAACATAGTTAGAGTAAACAAGATATTTCATGACATAATCAGATTTAAACAATAGCTCACCACAAATCTCACCCTACAAAAATCCCTAGAGTAAAAAACTACAACATAAAGGAACCAAAAACACCCATGTAACCACAGACACTTGATAAGCCCACAGAAGAACCCCCTCCCACCAAAAAAGGAAATACAAGCTAATACCAAAAGTGATGGGAAATATTGATCCCTGCTCATTACTATCCTTTAATATTAATGGACTCTATTCACCTATGAAAAGACACACCCTAACATGATGGATACAGAAATAGAAACCATGCTTCTACTGCATAAAAGAAATGCACCTCAACTTTAAAGACAAACACAGGCTCAGAATAAGGTTCAGGAAAAGACTTTCCAATCAAATGGCCCTAAGAAACAAGCTGGTATAAACATTCTAATATCTAACAAAATAGACTTTAAACTAAAATCAATAAAAAAAGATCAGGAAGTACACTAATTATTAATCTCAGGAAAAATTCACCAAGACAAAATCTCAATCCTGAATATCAATGCTGCTAACACAAAGGCACTTACATATGCAGAAGAAATACTTCTAAAGCTTAAACGCCATATCAAACCTGACACAATAATAGTGGGAGTCTTCAATATCCCACTTTCCCCCTTGGATAGGTCAACCAGACAGAAACTTAACAGCGAAGAAAGGAATCTAGCAGAAGTAATGATCCAAATGGATTTAGTAGATATATACCAAACCCTCCAACCAAACAAAAAGGAATATAATATATATATATATATTCACCACCCCATGGAACTTTCCCTAAAATTGACCACATACTTGGTCATAAAACAACTATCAACAGGTACCAAAAAAAAGAGTATAACTCCTTGTACCATGTCAGATCACTATGGTCTAAATTTAGAGTTCAACAACATCAAGAATCACAGAAAGCCTACCAATTCATGAATATTAAACATCACTCAACTGAACCACCTCTGGGTTAAGGAAGAAATTAAGAAACAAATCAAAGATTTCCAAGAAATGAATGAAAATAAATCCAAGAACTACACAACTTACAAGATGTAGTGAAAACAGTCTTAAGGGGAAAAGTCTTTGCATTATCTATCTACATGAAAAGACTAGAGAAATTCCACACAAAATAACTGTCAGCACAGCTGAGGGTCTTAGAAAAATTAGAAGCAAACTCACCTAGAAGAAATACACAGCAGGAAATAATCAAACTTAGAGCTCATTCAACACAATGGAAACAAAAGGAACAATACAGAAAAATCAATACATCAAAGTTTTGATTCTTCAAGAAAGTTAACAAGAACGATAAAAGCTTTTCCAAAGTAAACAAAAAGCAAAGAGTATCCAAATCAACAAAATCAAAAAGAGAAGGGGAACATAACAACAGACTCCCAGAATATTCCGAGAATTATAAGGTCATATTTTGAAAATTTAAATGGCACAAAAATGGAGAATCTAGAAAAAATGGACAGTTTTTGGGACAGGTACCATGTACTAAAATTAAATCACAGTCAAATTAAAGACATAAACAGTCCTATAACCCCAAAGGAAATTGAAGCTGTCATTAAAAGTCTCCAAAATAATAAAGCCCAGGGCCAGATTGTTTCAGTGCAGAGTTCTACCAGACATTCAAAGATGAGCTAATACCAATATACCTCAAACACTTTCATATAGTAGAAACTGAAGGAATATTGCCAAATTCTTTTTGTGAGGCCACAATAACCCTTATATTCATGCCCCTCAAAGATGCAACGAAGAAAGATAATTACAGAACTATTTCCATCATGAACATTGATGCAAATATTCTCAACAAAATTTTGGCAAATAAAGTCCAACAACATATATCAAAAGATATTCACCATGATCAAGTAGGCTTCATCCTAGAAAGGCAGGGATTATTCAACATACGAATTATTGTAAATGTCATCCATCATATAAACAAATTGAAAGAAAAAAACATGATCTTTTCTTTCGATGCTGAAAAAGCCTGTAACAAAATCCAACACTTCTTTATGATAAAAGTCCAGGAGAGGTCAGAGATACAGGGAATATACTCAAAGCAATCTGACTAAAATTAGGAAACAGGCAAATCTGTCCCCTCTCCCCTTATCTATTTAACATAGTTCTCCACATTTAACTTATGGCAATAAGAGAATGAAAGGAGATTAAAGGGAAACAAATTGGAAAAGAAGTCAAACTATCTGTTTTTTTATACTCAACATATATTTTATTTTTTCCTTTGAGATTTTTTTGCTTTTTTATTATGAATAAAGTTATATTTTTATCTGGGTATATCCTTGTTCAAGCTCTCCTCCCCCTCCCACCCCTTCCTCTCTTATCCACACCTCTTGATCTCCTCCCCCTCCCCAGCAAGAACAGGAGGTCCCCACAGTCCCAATGTGGCTTAATTCAGCATTCACTCCTGGTAGAAATGCATTCCTCACCACAACCTAAAGACTGGGTCAGGTGTTCCTCTGGAGGGAGTGGGATCCAAGGTCGTGGTCCAAGGTGTTTCAGATCCCAAGCTGTTCAGTGGTTGTGGTTTGCAGTTTGGGCATGCTTTGCTTTTTGCTTTTATTTGTTTAGAGTCGACTAATGAGTGAGTATATCCCCTCCTTATATTTCTGGGTTTGTGATACCTCACTCAGGAGGATATTCTCCAAATCCATTCATTTGCCTGCAAATTTTAAGATGCTAGTTTTTCTTATTGTTGAGTAGTACTCCATTGTGTATATGTAGCACAGTTTGTTAATCTATTCTTCAGTTGAGGGACATCTAGGCTATTTCCAGGTTCTTGCTATTATGAATAATGCTGCTATGAACATAGTAGAGCTAATGCCTTTGGAGTGTGACTGTGCATCTTTAGGGTATACACCCAGTAGTGTTATGCTTGCATCCTTGGGAAGATGGATTCCCTGTGTTCTGATAAACTTCTTACTGCATTCCAGAGTGGCTGAACAAATTGACACTCCCACCAACAATGGAAGTGTGTTTCTCTTGCTCCATAACCTCTCCAGCATAAGTTGTCATCTGTGTCCTTTGTCTTAGCCAATCTGGTAGGTGTAAGGTGGTATCTCAAAGTTGTTTTAATTTGTATTTCTCTGATGGCTAAAAATGTTAAGCACTATTTCAAATGCCTTTCAGCCATTTGTAATTCAGCTCAGAATCTTCTTTTTAGTTCTGAACCCCATATTTTGATTGGGTTGTTCAAATTTTTGGACTCTAGTTTCTTGAGTTCTCTATATATTTTAGAGATCAGTCCTCTATCACTTGTAGGGTTGATTGACATCTTTTCCCATTATGTTGGCTGTCATTTTTTCCTATTATCTGTGTCCTTGGCTTTACAGAAGCTTCACAGTTTCAGGAGTTTCACTTATTAATTGTAGAACATTGTAATTTGCAATAAAGATGATAAACTAAAGAGCACAGTATGGGTAAGTTCATCAATAGATTCCAAGATATGTAGACTTCCTCCACCAGTTAGTAGAGTCTTCCTAGAACCCTGAGAGAAAGTCATTGGACTGAAAGTTAAAAACTTTTTTGTAGAGTAGTAGGTACATGGGCCAAAAATATGTTTTTCCACTCAGAACTTCTTGTTCTAACCACATACAAGGCTCAGGAGACCATCTGCTATGGTTGTTAGAAGCCTCTAATACAAGTTTTGAAGATCTGACATGGAGAAGATCAATTTATTCCTAAAATCTGTCACTTTCTTGCAAATATTACAATATCAGAAATGACCCAGATCAAAGGCTCTCTCAATTACCATGGAGAGAGTTTATCTCATAGTCCATTGGATTTCTGTATTGGAAAATGAGAACATGACACACTTGTTTTAAGGAGAGACCATTTTAAGGTTTTGTATTCTCAGTCTCAGCCAAATTCATCACAGAGTGTAATGTTCTATGGAGAGTGCAGTACTGGTTGGATAAAAAGTCATCGGAGCAGTGACCAGAGTGGAGGTTCCTGGTTATTCTCCATCTTTTGTAACTGAAGAGCATGGTTTAAAATATTAAAGAATTGTGAACTTGTGTACAGGAGTGTCAAATCCAGAATAGGTTACTCCAGATTAGCTTGCTGAGTCCAGCTCTGGATGATGGCAAAGTCTGAAGATAAGTTGATGCAAGGGTAGTAACCAGAAGAATCATACATGGGGTACTGTGGATATATATTACATATTCAACAAAACCTGAATATTGGGGAGACAGCACACAGTCAATTCCTAGGCAGACAGCTTAGGAAGTTATTAAACCTTGAATACAAAGATAAACAGCTGAGTCAGTCACACATACCTTTGATCCCAGCACAGGGAAAGCCAGGAGTGGCCCTGACACCCTTGATCCCATAACTCCAGAGACAGAACTTCTTCTGTTTCCTTTGTTCAAAGCTACATGCCTTTAATCCTAGTCTGGATGGAATAGGATACATTAAGCCTTGTAGAAACCAGGAAGACACACAAGTGACTAGGAGAAACTACTGGCAGAAACAACCAGCAGCTACGCTGAGGAAGTTGCAAGATAGCTAGGTAAGAATTGGTTATGGGGGCTGGAGAGATGGCTCAGGGGTTAAGAGCACCATCTGCTCCTCCAGAGTACCCGGGTTCGATTCCCAGCACCCACATGGCAGTTCACAACTGTCTGTAGTTCCAGTTCCAGGCAAACACCAAGGCAAATAAATAAAGGTAAAAAAAAAAAAGAATTGATTATGATGCTTGCTCTCTCTGATATTTCAGCCTTCCCCTGATATTTGGCTGTGAGTCTCATTCATAATACTACAGGGGATTTTTATTGCTTTATTTTTTGAAGAGATAGGGAGAAAGGGAGCTTATCTTTTCATGGGTTGTTTTATTCTGAAGGAAATCATACCCAGCAGGACAGGTACCAGCAAAGAATATAAGATGTTTGTGGGGGAAGAAAGTGAGTTAGACGATGGTGGTTAAATGAATCTTGTAGACTGACTGAATATCAGTCATAGTGCTTCTTTATTTATACAGAATTTGACAAGAAGAAATAGATTCATGAAGTTTTAAAATATAGATCATATAATTTATTATTTTATGACTTCTGTGTCATTTCCTTTTGCTCAAATTTTAGTCAGCATGTAAATCTACAACTAAACAGTTATTATTTCCAATTATTTTCTCTCAAATTTTGACATCTTCAGAATCAGAGTTATCATTTTTACACATTAAGCCAAAATTTAAGACTGTATAGGTATATTAGAGCCTGTTACAATACTATAAGCTTTAGTTAGTATCAAAATACCCAACTAAATTCTCCATAACAGTCCAGACATAGTGCCTTGTTCTAGGCAGTGTATTTACTCTTAATAGTCAGAGTGTCAAGGAAAACTTCTCAAGCCAAAGTTGCTGCAGTTATTATTGAAAATCTGGCATAATGTAATGTACACTTTGTATTTTTTATAATTTTTTAAAGTCTAATCCCTAAATTCTGCTTTTCCTTGGTCATAGGGCTCACACTAACTCTGTGTTTTTAAAGAAAGATAGGTCCTAACATTTCTTTCTTTATCATTTTTTTTAAATTTTTATTTATATGTTTATTATTTGGTGATTTTACATCATGAGCCCATTAAACTAAGTTATCACACCTCTCAGATTCATACTCAGTCTTATGATCCCCCCATTTACATAAATGCCCATTCATGCTTCTCATTTACTTATTAGAGCATAATTAAACTCATTTTCAACTTCATTCTTTATTCATCAATATATCTTTATGCAGGGCAGAGTTATATGCCACAGAAGTGGCTCAGTGTTCATTGGGAAGTGGCTTAAAATCTGATCTGTGACTAACTCCTCTAGCTCACCAAATTGCATTGATCTTTTTACATTTATTTTCTTTTGACTATCTTATTCCTGAGTAAGTACAGGGATAGTTGTATGAAGAATGTTTCATTTCTTCATAGATAGAGAAACCTCTGGCTTCTTTATCTGTATTATAATGTCCAATGTGTAAGAAAACTTTCAAGTAAAGGAGGAGAAACTCCTTAAAACTCAAACCTTAAAGCAGGAGAGGTAATATGTTAGAATTGTCTTGGTAAAGTTTATTATCAACATTTCTGGGAAAAGGCAAGTGTTATTCATAAGAAATTTACCACCAATTTAATTTTTCCAAATTCTACAAATATTAAAAGTGTCTCATTATACAGGATGTGAAGATAAATAACAAAGTTTGCATGTCCATGTGGTTCAGCTTTGCAAAATTTTTGCCAAGTGGCTTAGCTGTGCTTGCTTTATTATTTTTGCTATTCCCATAAAATATGGCTGTGCCAACTAGCAATAAATATAAACAGAAAAGTTTAAACGTTTAAAAGTTATTTACAGAAAAATAATAGCATACAGAACTTATATAATTGTGTTAATGCTCTTATACACTGTAAATATTTGTTACAGTAATAAAGCTCTCCAGAGTCTGTGTTTCAGGAAGCAGCCCTTGTGATTCAGGTCTCCGGAGGCTGTGTCTCAGGAAGCACCTGAAGTTTGTATGATGGGTAGCATTTAGTGAAGGGATTGAAGTTTATAGTCAAGAGAGTTCAATGGGAGATGGTGATAGTCAAGCTTGCAAGTCTGGGAAATGTTTGCTTACCTGTAGCTGTGGCTTTGATGGGACTGGGAGCATATTTTGTGCCCTGTTGACCAGACCTGGGGCTATCCTAGCTGTCCTGGGTGACCACTATGAGGGTGATAACTCATCTTTTGTGATGGTTCCCTCCATTGGTTGTGTCTCTGGAATCAGATAAGGTTGGGGGAGTAAGTGTTTTTGGAAAATGAATTGAGGCTAATGGATTTGATAGTCTAATGAGTGATGTTGATAGGCTTGCACAAAGGGGTCTTGCTTGATTACCTCATGCTGGAGCTGTAATAGGTTAGGAGACTTGTTTTATGCTTGGTTGCCCAGAACTGGGTAAAATACTAGCTTGCATGGCTGTCCAGTTGCAAGGCGTGTAACTCAACTCTTCAATTCTCAGGTTTTTGATATAATTCATACTAATCATATCATTCAACTCATTTTTTAATTAATAATATTTTTATTTACATAATTATTTCAGTTTTTATTCAGCATTTGTTCACTCTTTATATCAATTTTTGTTATAATTTTTAAAATTTATTTTGATTTATTTATAAAATAAAGTCTTTTCTTTACATACATCTCCATGCTCACCCTCCATTCCCTATGTTAATCCCTCCTGATCAGCCATCAGCCTCCCACCTTAATATTATCCCATCCCCTCCCCAAAAAGGGCAAGAGATCCCAAGATGAATTAGCTCAGCATCTACTCTGGGCAGGTCTTATTTCATCATCCTAATGTCAAGACTGGGTAAAGTGTTCCACTAGAGGGAATGGGTTCCAAAGTGCCAGTTTACACACAGAAACAGTCTAATTCCTCTCCTCAACACTCCATCTACTGCCCTTATCAGCAGGCAGCTTTCTATCCTTGGTGGGCCTAGTTACTTCTCTAGATGGTTACAAGGTGGCTGTTCTTAATTAAGGGAGGTCCCCAGAGCCCCAGCCAGCCATCACTGTGAGAATTTTCCTCATAAATCCAATCCCCGTGCTCCTATAGACTCTCCCCTCTGCTCTCAGCCCTGTGCTCAGCCATGTATCCCTGCCTGTACCTCTATTCAGTGTTAGATGTAAGTTCTGTGATGGCACTTGGGATGGCTATTTATTTGATTATAGTGGAAGTCCTGTCTAGACAACACCTTCACTGTGGGTTGGAGAACTAGCCAGGGACATCCTGTGAGTTCTTCTATGTTACCCTAACACCCACTATTTTTCCAAACCTACATGGACTTCCCCAGTTAAGATCTCCATCTCTTTTTTCTTCTCCCTTCTTGCACTCCTCTCACTCAGTCATTTTCTTCCCTTATGATACATTTCCATACCCACGGCGTAAGTTGCTATCTTAAAGTTGCTTTAATTTGCATTTCTTCGATGTCTAAAGATGTTGAGCAATTTTTCAAGTGTCTTTCAGCCACTTGTAATCCTGCTGAGAATTCCCTTTATAGTTCTGAACCCCATTCTTAATTGGGTTATTTAGGGTTTGTGACTTTAGTGTCTTGAGTTTTCTCTATGTTTTGGAAATCAGTCCTCTGTTGGTTGTAGGGTTGGTGAAGATCTTTTCCCATTCTGCAGGCTATCATTTTATTTTATTGACAGTGTCCATGGCCTTACAGAAGCTTCTCAGTTTCAGGAGGTCCAATTTATTAGTTGTTGTTCTTAGTGTCTGTGCTACTGGTGTTTTATTTAGGAAGTAATTACTTGTAGAAATGCACTGGAGGCTATTTTTCACTTCCTTTTCAATAGAGTTTAGTGTTTTGTTGAGGTCTCTGATCTCCTTGAATTTGAGTTTTGTGCAGGGTGATAGGTTTGGATCTATTTGCATTCTTCTACATACTACCATTCAGTTATGCCTATACCTTTGTTGAAGATACTATCTTTTCATTTGGATATTTTTGGTGTCTTTGTCAAAGATCATGTGTTAGCTGGTGTTTGGGTAAGTGTCAGGATCTTTTCCCCCTCCAACTCCTCCCAGTCATGTATTATACTTGAATTTTCAAAATAACATTTTATTATATTTATGAACCAAACTAGCTGACATGTTTAATTCATAAAAGTTTAAAGAGTTATCACAGCCAGATAATAAGTAATGTAGTTATAGTTTTTGCTACCTAACTCAACTATTTCATTTCTGCAGATTGTATCAAATACTACACTCTCTATTGCTTCAACCTTAGACATGACAATATAGTAGGAAGAAATGCAAATCAGGAATCCATCTGCTCATAAATATTAGCAGAGGCTTGACCCTGTCGTTCTGACAGAGGAGCACAGACCTAACTGTCCTGGGATTGCCGTTCAGAGATCAGCACTGAACACACACCCCTTACCATGAAGTTGTGTCTGACATTCATTTTTCTTGTGATTCTTTTCAAAGGTAACTTATGAGATCAAGAGATGCTGAAGATGTGAGGGCATGAATAAGAAGTGGACGTGAGAAGGAGGGATGGTGGGGGGGTGTAACATAATGCTGACCATAGTTATATACTATTGCAGGTATCCAGTGTGGGGTGCAGTTGGTGGAGTCTGGAGGAGGCTTGGTACAACCTGGGGGTTCTCTGAAACTCTCCTGTGCAGCCTCTGGATTTACCTTCAGTGACTATTATCTGTCCTGGATTCGTCAGGGTTCAACAAAAGGACTGGAGTGGGTTGGTCGTATTAGAACTAAGGCTTATAGTTACTCAACAGAGTACATTGAATCTGTGAAGGGCCGGTTCACCATCTCCAGAGATGATTCCAAAAACATTCTCTATCTTCAAATGAACAGTCTGAAAGCTGAAGACACTGCCACTTACTACTGTACAAAAGACACAGTGAGAGAACTTCAGACATAAAATTCCTTGCAGGACCAGGACCAACAGGGGGCATATATGGCCAGAAAAAGAAAGGATGCACTATTTCTTTATATATTAGTTTTCTCAGGAAAGTTTTGGGGACATACAATGCTGTATTTACCAGAGAATCCTATGCATAGGAAGGTGGCAATTGTACAGAGTGGCTTAACTGTGAGTAACTGTAATGTTGGTGTATATTTCCATTTGTCAAGAGGGAAATTCTGAAGACAAAATTGGAAAATATTGATATGTTTTCCTGAAAGCATATGTTGCATTTAGACATAATACTCTGCAATTACTTGAAGTTCTTCTCTTTATAACATTTATGAGTTTTCTTTAAAAATCATATTACAATCTTATTCTAAACCAACACTTTGAGAACTGGAAGAAAATAATTGTAAGAAATGAACTTCCCATATTTGCAATGTATACATATACTATAAAACTATTACTTTAAACAAAATATAATAATGTTGATTGTTTTGTAAAATGTGAGTGATTTTTTAAAAAGATTTCCAAAAGAACATTTTGGGTTATACAAAGTATAACTAATTAAAAAATAATTGTATGATTCCATTTTTGATGGATTTTCTTACAGAAACAATGACAAATTATAAAAAAGTTCTGCCCTTTATAAAAAAATCAAAATTTAAAGTTTATCCTGAAAATATAATTGTTTCATACTAATTTAAAATTGTCTTTAGCATAAAATGCTTGCCTTAGTATATTAATACAATTAATGTTTTATGTGTAATTTCCATCACATTATGTTCATTTGAAGTTTGGTGACCAGTGAAACATCCTTATAGGATCAGACACTAAAATCAAAGATAGTTAGTTGTAAGTATTCTTTTTTGTTATTTTTTAAATTATGAATAAATTCTCATTTTTATCCATGTACTCCTCCCATGCCACCCCGTCACTCCCTCTTCTCCCCATCTCTTTATATCCTCCCTAGCAAGGGCAGGAGGTCCCAAGGTCGCAAGATGGATTAGTTTAGCATGCACTCCAGGCAGATCTGCTTTCCTCACCCCAACATCAAGATTGGGTCAGGTGTTACACTAAAGGGAATGGGCTCCATGGTGCCTGTCCAACATAATTCTGACCGCAAACTGTGAAGTGGTTGTGGTGTGCAGCTTTTAAATGTTTTGGTTTTTGTTTAAAGTCCAATAATAAGTGAGTACATCCCATTTTTATATTTCTGGGTAAGTGACACCTCACTGAGGAGGACATTCTCCAAATCCATCCATTTTCCAGCAAATTTTAGGATATTAGTTTTTCTCACTCCTGAGTACTCTGTTGGGCAGATGTACCACAGTTTGTTAATTCACTCTTCAGTTAATGGGCTTCTAGGTTGTTTTCATAATTTACTATTATGAATAATGCTGCTATGAGCATAGTTGAGGTAATGTTTTTGGCATGTGAATGTACATCTGGGGTATACACCCAGTAGTGGTATTGCTGGGTCTCTGATAAGATTGGTTCCTAGTTTTTTGAGAAACTGCCATACTGCATTCCAGAGTGCCTGAACAAGCTTACATATCCACCAACAATGGAGGAGTGTTCCCCTTGCTCCACAACCTCTCCAGCATAGGCTGACATCTGTCTCCTTTATCTTAGGCAATCTGATAGGTGTAAGGTAGTACCTCAAAGTTGTTTTGATTTGCATTTCTCTGATGTCCAAAGAATTTGTGCATTATTCCAAGTGCCTTTCAGCCATTTGTAATTCTGCTGAGAATTCCCTTTTTAGTTCTAAACCCCATTTTTTGATTAGGTTTTTCAAGGTTTTGGGCTCTAGATTTTTGAGTTCTCTATATATTTAAAGATCAGTGCTCTGTGACTTGTAGGGTTGGTGAAAATCTTTTCCTATTATGTCTGCTATTATTTTGTTTTATTGATTGTGTCCTAAGCTTTACAGAAGCTTCTCAGTTTAAAGAGATCCAACATATTCCTTGTTCTTTTTAGTGTCTGTGCTACGTGTTAGATTTAGGAAGTGGTTGCCTGTGCCAATTCATTGGAGGGTATTTCTCACTTTCTTTTCTATCAAGTTCAGTGTGGCAGAGTTTATGTTAAGGTCTTTGATCCACTTGTATTTGAGTTTTGTGCAAGGTGATAGTCTTGCATTTATTTGCATTTTTCAACACACTACCTTCTAGCCATGTCAACACCATTTGTTAAAGATACTATCTTTCTTCCATTGAATATTTGGGCCCCCTGTCAAAATTCAGGTGTATATCAGTCTTTTAGTTAATGTCAGGATCTTCAATTTGATTTCTTTGATTCACAAGCCTATTTTTATGCCAGAACCAGGCAGTTTTCATTACTATAGCTCTAAGTATAACTTGAAGTCAGGGATGGTGATGTCTTCTGAGATTCTTTTGTTGAGCAAAAGAGTTTTATCAACCCTGGATTTCCTGTTATTCCAAATGAAATTGAGAATTGTTCTTTCAAGTTCAGAAAAAATTGTGTTGGGATTTTAATGGAAGGTACATTGAATCTGTAGATTGCTTTTTGGTAAAATTTCATTTTTACTATGTTGACCCTACCTATCCAGGAACATGGGAGATTTTTCCATTCTCTGATATCCTCTTCATTTTCTTTCTTCATTGATTTAAAGTTTTTGTCAAATAGAACTGTTACTTTCTTGGTTATAGTTACTACAATGTATTTAACGCTATTTGCAGATATTATGAAGGGTGATATTTCCCTTATTTCTTTTTCAGCTCTTTTACCTTTACTGTATAGGAGGCTACTGATATTATTGAGTTAATCTTGTATTCTGCTACTTTGCTGAAGTTGTTTTTCAGCTATAGAAGTTCCCTGTTGAATTTGGAGGATCATTTATGTATACAATCATATCATCTGCAAATAGAGATAGTTTCCCTTCTTTATTTCCAATTTGTATTCCTTTAACTTCCTGTCATTCCCTTATTGCTTTAGCTAAAATTAGGGTTACTATAATGAATAGATAAGGGGAGAGAGGACAGACTTGTTTAGTTCCTCATTTTAGTGGGATTGCTTTGTGTATTTCTCCATATAGTTTTATGTTGGCCATTGGCTTCTTGTAAATCACCTTTCTTATATTTAGATATTTTCTTTGTATTCCTTTGTATTCCAGAACTTTTTTCATCAAGGAGTTTTGGATTTTTCAAAGGCTTATTCAGCATCTAAGAATATGGTCATGTGTTTTTTTTTTCCTTCAGTTTCTTTATATGATGGATGACACTTATGGTTCTTCATAATGTTGAACCATCCCTACATTTCTGAGATGAAGCATAGCTGATCATGGTGGATGAAATTTTTTATATGATGTTTTATACAGTTTGACAGAATTTTGTTGAGCATTTTTGCATGACTATTTATGAGGGAAATTAGTCTGTAATCCTCTTTCCTTATTGTATCTTTGAATGGCATAGGTATTAGGGTAATTGTGGCCTCATAAAAGAAATTTGAAAATATTCCTTCAGTTTCTATTGTGTGAAATAATTTGAGGAGTAATGGTAGTAATTCTTCTTTGAATATCTGCTAGAATTCTGCCCTAAAACCATCTGGACTAGGGCATTTATTTTTGGGGACGCTTTTAATGACAGCTTTGATTTCCTTAAGGGCTATAGGCCTGTTTAGGTAATTAATCTGATCTTCATTTAATTTTGGTAGCTGGTACTTTTCCAGAAAGCTGTCCATTTCTTCTAGGTTTTCCATTTTTGTGGAGTATACATTTTCAAAGTATGATCTGATAATTCTCTGGATATCCTGGTGGTCTGGTATTTTGTTCCCCTTTTCATTTCTGATTTTGTTGATTTGGACACTCTCTCTCTCTCTGCTTTAGAATTTGAACCACCTCATTGATTCATTGATTCTTTGCATCATTCCGTTTGTTTTAATTGTATTGATTCCAAATCTAAATTTTATTATTTCCTGCCGTCTACTATTTCTAGGTGAGTATGCTTCTAGCTGTTCTAAGATTTTCAAGTGTCTTTTTGTTCTCAAGTGTGTGACTTCTCTACGTTTGCATATAGGCCTCTAGTGCTATGAGTTTTCCTCTTAAGACTGCTTTCATTGTATTCCATCAGTTTGGGTACATTGTGCATTAATTTTTGCTAAATTCTAGGAAGCCTTTGATTTCTTTCTTAATTTCTTGCATGACTCAGAGATTGTTCAGTTGAGTGATGTTTACTTTCCAAGAGTTGGTTGGCTTTCTGAGATTTTTGATGTTATTGAACTTTAACTTTAGGCCCTAGTGTTCTAATATGATTCAAGGGATTATTTCTATTTTTTTAATCTATCAGTATTTGTTTTGTGTCACAAAACAAATACTGATAGATTGGTCAATTTCAGAGAAAGATCCATGTGATGTTGAGAAATATGCATATTCTTTTGAGTTTGGGTAGAAGCTTTTGTAAACATCCATTAAATCCATTTGTATCATAACCTCTGTTAGAATTCTTATTTCACTATAGAATCTCAGTTTGGTTTACCTATCCAGGGTAAAAGTGGGGTATTAAAGTCTCCCACTATTGGAGTATAAGAATTGACATGGGATTTGAGCCTTAGTAGTGTTTGTTTTACAGAGATAGCTGCCCTTATATTAGGGGCATAAATATTCAGGATTGAAATCTCATCTTGATCTATTTTTCCTTAGATGAATAAGTTATGTCCAACCTGGTCTCTTTTAATTGATTTTAGTTTGAAGTCTACTTTGTTAGATATTAGGATGAAAACTCCAGCTTGTTCCTTAGGGCCATTTGATTGGAAAATCTTTTCCCAACCCTTTACTCTGAGCCTGTGTTTGTCTTTGTGGTTGAGGTGTGTTTCTTGGATGCAACAGATGGATGGCTTCTGTTTTTGTATCCATCATGTTAGTGGGTGCCTTTTTTTAGGTGAATTGAGTCCATTGATATTAAGGCATATTAGTGATCACTGATTGATATTTCCTGTTATTTTTGGTGGTTGCTTGTATGTATTTCCTCTCTTTGGGTGTTTCTCCTGAGGGATTATTGAATGTTTGTTGTTTCATGGGTTTATCCCTGTAATGCTTTGTGAAGGGTCAGATTTGTAGATAAGTATTTTTTAAGTCTGAATTTGTCATGATATACCTTGTTTACTCCATCTATGGTGATTGATAGTTTTGCTGGGAATAGTAATCTAGGCTAGCATCCGTGGTCTTTTGTGTCTGTAAAATTTCTGAACAAGACCTTCTTGCTTTCTTTGTTTCCATTGAATAGTCAGGTGTTATTCTGATGGGTCTGCCTTTATAATTATGTTGTCCCTTTTCTTTTGCAGCTCTTATTTTTTTTTCTTTTTTCTATATGCTTTGTGGCTTCATTATTATTTGGCAGGTGGACTTTTTTGGGGTCAAATCTAGTTTCTGTTCTGTAAACTTCTTGTATATTTATAGGCATTATTTTCTGTAAGCTGTGAAAGTTTTCTTCTATGATTTTATTGTACACATTATATATATGTATCTTTGAACTGGTATTCTCCTTCTTCTATTCCTACTATTTGCTGTAGTACGTGTTTACAGGCCTGTTTGGCACCGGAGTTTTATAACCTGGTGCGTGGCAGCAGCAACTGTTGGAACCTGGTTCATGGCCGCTGCTTTTGTCCCTCAAAGAAATGAATCACACGCTTATATCCTTTAAACTGTTTGGCCTGTGTCTTAAGCACATTACTAGCTAGCTCTTTCATCTTAATTCAACCCATTTCCATTTATCTTTCCACCACGTGGCCCACAGCGTGTGGCTCACCTGAATTCCTACATAATGCTTCTTCGGGGGATGGATGAAGACTGGCTAACTCCACCCTTTCCTACCTGCCTGCCCTCTGATTCTCCACCCACTTCTATGGTACTCTTCATAGGCCAAAACAGTCCTTTATTTACAGCATACAGAGAACATTCTACCTCACTTTTTTTTGTTTAATTTAAAAGGAAGGTTTTAATTTTTAAATAGCAAAATTATAATAGAATAGCTATTAAGCAGGAATTATAGTGATAATATTTAGTTTATTTGTATTTATAAAATTAAAAAGAATATTTTATTATTTATCTTAAAATTGTGAGTTTAAAGTTTTATATTTAATATACTTTTTAAATTAAAAAGTATTATACTTATAATTATTACATTTTTAATTATATTAAAGACTATAGAATGATATAATATAATTTAACTAAACAGGAAATGTAAGTAATTTTTAAAGTCTAGAATATGACAGAGATGACATTTGTCTGTCTGGACAGTTATTTTAAGTTTTTTTGTAACGTTGGGGCATTATTTTTAGCCTAAAGGCTTAAAGTTTTTGGTATATCTTTTAGTGATATAGGAAATTGGTTATACTTTATTAGTTGTTTTTTTGTGTCTTGAATGTTGTTTGGCAATTTTTTTTGAAAAGTAGGAACTTGAATGACTATTTTGGCTTGTTTTGTTAAAGTTTAGAGGTCATATTTTGTGGAACTTGTATGTCTAGTTTATATAGCATATTATTAAGTAGTTAATATTAGAACAGTTTTTTGTTTAGTGGTTAACTGTTGTCACAAAGTAAATTTTATATGAAG
>PVIH01024767.1:0-22070 GCA_004025045.1 Sigmodon hispidus | reverse complement strand
TCTCAAATTAGGTCTTTTCATGGTGTCCCAGATTTCCTGAACATTTTGAGTTATGGCTTTTTTAGTTTTACTATTTTCTTTGACTGATATATCTATTTGAGCTACTGAGTCTTCCACTTCAGAGATTCTGTCTTCCATCTCTTGAACTCTGTTTGTTATGCTTGTATTTGTGGTTCCAGCTTTTTCCTTCAGGTTTTCTCTTTCCATCTTTGCCTCATTTTGTGCCTTTTTTATTGCTTCTATTTCAGCTTTTAGTTCCTGGCATGTTTCCTTCATAGATTTGTTCATCTCTTCCAATTTTTTGTTTGTATTTTCTTCTATTTCTTTAAGGCTTTTTTCATATCTTCTTTTAGAGCTTCAATGATCATCAAAAAGGAATTTTTGGTGTTGCTTCCTTCTGTTTTCTCTTCATTGCTCAGTTCAGGTCTTGTATTTGTAAGATCGCCACTCTCTTCTGGAGTTACCATGTTGTCCTTTGTATTATTATGTAATTTCTTGCACTGACGTTTGCCCATGGCTTCAGTGGTTCACGATTAGATGGGTCCTGGTCAGTTGTGACACTTGGGTTTGTGTGTCTCCTGTCACCTCTCTGGTCAGGGTTTGATTCTGTCTTTCAGAGACCCCTGCAGTTGGTTCGCTCAGTTTGAGGTCGTAATGGGTAGCCATGCAGATTCCCTCAGCAGGAGCTGTGGGTGTGGCCAGGGGCACAGTTTACCTGCCCCTGCTCCAGAGTGCGCTGGGACTCCGCAGAGAGCACCCAGTCTCGGGAGCGGAACCGGAAGCAATGGGAGCTCAACTCTCCCTCCCAGGCCAAGATACAGGCGCTGAGGCCTGCTGATCCCTCCTCACCTCTGGTCAGGGTCCGAATCTGCCCCTCAGAGACCCCTGCAGTTGGTTCGCTCAGTTCGCTTAGTTAGAGGACGTAGTGGGGAGCCGTGCAGATTCCCTCAGCAGGAGCTGTGGGTGTGGCCAGGGGCACAGTTTACCTGCCCCTGCTCCAGAGTGCGCTCGGACTCTGCAGAGAGCCGAGAGACTGTCTTTTCTCAGAGCAATATTTCCTCTGCATCTCCTGGCAACTCTGGAGACTCTGGCATCTGGCGTGTTTCTCTGCTCTGAGATGTTCTTGACAAGGCAGTATTCTTAATTATAGGTAGATAAAATCAGAAAAGTTAGTGCAGATTAATATATTAAAGAGTTTTAAAAATTGAGGCTAAAGTTGAAAGAGACCTTACCCACAAATTTTCATGAACCATAACCTAAGAAAAGCCCAAATGTCACTAGAAATGTAGGACTGAGTTGTAAGCCCCTAAAAGGGAGAGAGATGCCTGGTGGAAACTACAATGGTCTCCTCTTTGCTTAAGGATGGGTACCTGTGCAAGCCCACTAAAGCAAACAGATAATCTTTTATACTCCACTACACAGCTCATAACTATACATTCCATTACATAATACAATAATCCAACTGCTTATGCTCAAGTTTCTATTTTTGGCCATATTTAATGCTCCTTTATTAACAGTGCAGGATTGAAATGATTCTGTCACCAGGTGTTCTATTTATTTAATTTTAAAACAGATCTAAGAATGTTCTTTATAGTGTCTTAAAAACTAAAGTAAAAATATTTCTTAAATAACCCTTTGTCCTATGAACAGCTATAAGAAAATGACATGGTCTGAGACAAACACGTCACCTAAAAACACAAAAGCAGAATACTGAGGGAACCAATTTAGTGCAGAAAAATATACAGAAATTAATTCCACTAAATCTCAATTTAGTAGCATAGTAGGACCCCTAAACTTTGCTTCTATTGGCCCATGGGATCTGAATGTGGAAGAACGAACATACAGATGTCTTATGTTCGGATGCTCTGCTGGGTTTCTATACTGACATCACTGGCACACAGGCACCCTAAAATGCAGTTCACTCATCCTGTGAGGCTCAGGCTCTTGCTTTAAGAAACATGGAGGGGGCCAAACAACTAAGAAACAAGACAATTTCACAGTATGGAAGCAGCATTTAATATACCCCCATGCTGTCAGTAAGTGGAAACAGTATTCCATGGTAGAACTGATATTTTTGAAGGAGCAGGACAAAGTTGTGAGATGTATATCATAGTATATTACTATGTAGAGAAAATTTAAATACCAAAAGGAAATAGTTTCTGTCCCCAGATAAAACTGGCATGGTTCATGGACCCTTGAAAACACATTTATACATAAAAGAACTTCAATTATCTGAATAAAGAATAAATCTCAATCCTTTGTGTCTGAACTTCACTTTAACTCAAACTTTATTTGCTTAAAACTTTAATATTATCAGCCTGTAAAGAAATACACTGTGTGATGTATACTCATCTCATCATCAGGATTCTAGAGCATCTTTTTAATTTTTTGATCATTGGTAAAACTATCCAGAAAACAGGATATATATGTATATTTAAAAATATGAATCAATGAAAACATGAATGAAATATGAAGTTAAGAATGATTCTGGTGGTCTATTTTTAAAAAGACTGTTATTGAGACGAAAGGACCACTGACTGTGAGTCTCTGAGAATAACAAGTATAAGATAAGAAAGCCCACACTTCCAGACGAGCTCCAGGAAGCTCTTCCTTCCACACCCAGAAGATAACATGAGCCTCTGAGTTAAAAACCCAGAGTTCATGTTCATTCCCCAGTGGCCTCATCATCGTAAATTTGGAGTCATGATTTATGACATTAATAACACTTTAGACATATCATATAAGCTCATGTTAAATGACAACTGGTCTGTCAAAAGTACAAAAAAGAGAAAGAACATAATTTTCGACTAAAACCTTTCTAGTTTTTTGATTACTATTCTTTAGCTAAAAGCAAATTTTCCATAGCATCCATATCAAATCTTATTGCTTTACAGCCGTGGAATTTCTAACTTCCATTAAAGATACAAAGACGAAGCAGTCAACCCAGTGATTAATTGACATGGCTTTCATTGGGAGAGGGGGAAGAAGGGGTTGGCAAAGAAAAAAAGACCATTAGACAAAATGGCAACTTAAACATTTCAGCATATAATGGTTTTGAGAGAGATAGGAACATTATTTTAGACAAATGGAATAGCACTGAAAGCCCATGAGTCAAGTCACAGCCCAAATCATGTCCTATGTAGGTTTCCTTTTTTGTTTAATAAAATATCTCCCTAAACATCATTTTTCATCTTCCCCAGATGGGGCTTCATCTTCAGACCCTTCATCTCCAGACTTCTCAAGCGGAGGCCTTGCAGAGGTCTTCTCTTCTGTAGGGCTTTCTTCTTCCTCATCTTCTTTGGGAGAAGGAGTTTTTTCTTTTGATGCTTTTGAAGCTCTGGGACAATGCACTTTCCCTTTGCCTTTCACCAGACTTGGCGTCACTGTTACCTTTAGTCTGGGTTTGGGCACTTCCTTTTCTTTTCTCTCAGGTTTGGACTTCTTAACCACCTTTTTGTTTTTCGTTTTTGAACTGCCATAATCTCTATCATCATCGTCTTCCATTAGGAAATATTCATCTGTGCCAGAATCTTTCTTCTGGAATGGTGCCTCATCATCTTCTTCCGGCTCTTCCTCACTGCCAACATCTTCCAAGAGCATCTCTCTCTGTTTAGAAGCTGCTTTAGATGCTGCCTGTCGTTGCTGGTGTACATTTTTATGATCTTCTGTTTTCATCTTCACCGTCATCTGCTGAGTGAGAATCATTCTTCTTAGTCTTCACATCTTTTTCTTCTGAGCCTTCACTGTCTTCTTGTGAATTCTTTGCAGATCGCCTCTTATTTTTAGCTTCTCGAGGAGATGACTGAATTTTCTTAGCAAGAGGGCCTGAATATCTCCCATAATCTTCATCTGATTCCTGAAACTGTGAGTAATCAATGACCTTCCTATTTCTGACTGGCTGAGACATGTTCTCTGTTTAGGTAGGAGCCGAGGACCAGGGACCAGGCAGCCGCTGCCGACGAGCCCCAGCTGCTGGCTTCTCAGAGTCAGCGGCCACTTGTTTCTGGCCCTTGGATCTGATGAGCCCCGGGCTCCCCCGTCTTCTCAAAATGGATCGGTAATTCTATTTTTAATTTCATCCATCTTTCTTCCTTCCTTCTTTTCTTTCTTTCTTTCTTTCTTTCTTTCTTTCTTTCTTCCTCTTTCTTCATTTCTTCCTTCCTTTCTGTTTCTATTGAAATAAGGTTCTATACCACCCCTTTGAAAGGTCTTTATTATTATTTATCCATCCCTGTATTCCCTGCCCTCCCATCCCTTACTCTAATTTAACTTTTGCTATCTCATTATATCTCTTTATCCTTATACTACTGCATTTGATCTCTTATTCCTTAGGAGCCCATTTCCTGTTCTAGAGGTGGTAGGACTTGGGAGAATGGAGCGGATAAATGAGGAAGACTAAGGTTTTATTCAATAGCCAACTTTATTCAGAGCATCAGACAACTTAGACTGTGGGGGTTAAGAGGAGCCACCTGACTGAAATGTACAATCACAAGGGCAACTATCACATGGTAGATAAGTCACACTTGGCAAAACATGTTTTTCCATAGAGGCAGATAAACAAATAGCAATTAGCAGTTGTGATGAGTAATCTGGAGTAAACCTACTCCTATGCCCGGGAGGGGCATGAAAACATAATCCAAGAACAAGCCTGTGTTTTTGAAGAAATTGAAGTCATAAGACTTTTGTCTTAGTTTCTTGGACTTTTCTCAAAAGTACTCAGAAATCTCCTCATATGACTTCATTCTTGGACTGTGTTCTGACAAGAACCCCACCCTAGAGTTCCTTATTAATTTCAAGACCTCTATGACAAATGAACAAATATTTGAAGATTAAAAACTAACATTCACAAATGAGCAAAAAGACACAACATTTGTCTTCCAAGGTTTGAGCAAATACACTACACTTTTATTATCCATTCATTACTTGATGGACTGTTTCTACTTCTTGGATACTGTGAATAGAGCAGCAATGAACATGAATGGTCACAGTAAAATGGAGTTATCCTACAACAGAGTGAAAATGCCTCTACTGGATACCGCAGGCTAACAAATAAAGCCCAGTTTCCGGAATGGGTTACCTCTTTTAGGGTTGTTGTCCAACGAGGCTCCATAGACAGGACAGGCTGTTGAAGTTCTCTTGGTTAACCCTTCAGAACTTAACCACAAAACCTTATTGCTTAAGGCACCACACACTTGAGTCACAGATTATGGGGAAATCAAGCTGGTATCTATTTGGAAGATTTATTTTTACTGGAAAGCTTTGGTAGTGCTGGAAGGTGTTTTGCACAGTACCAAGAAAGAAAAATAATCACAAATTTTATCCAGCTGTGAACCTTGCAAGCAACAGTAATAACCAGTCTGGAAAGATATGCCCATTGGTGGTGGCATAAATATCAAGGTAGTAACCAACCATTTTCTTATTGGATTTAAGGCCCAATATACAAGTTGAAATCCATACCTGGACCATTATCAAGGCCAACAATATATGGCTAGATAGATTATAGGCTCTAGGAGGAGAATCTATTACTATTATTTGCTAAATTAAACTTATATCTAATGACTCATTGTTGTAGAATATTAATTAAAGATGTGTCACATTTGTTTATGCTGTGGAATATTTGTTTAGTGATGTAAAGATATGTTGCATTCTTTTATGTTGCATTTGTTTAGCTCTGTGAAGCTGTGTTACTTTGCCTGTCTAAAACACCTGATTGGTCTAATAAAGAGCTGAATAGTGAATAACTGGGCAGGAGAGAGTCATAGGTAAGGGCATAAGTCATGGCAGGCAGAGGGAATAAATAGGAGGAGAGATTTGGGAAGGGAAGACAAAGAATCAAAGGGCATGTAAAAGAGAGGCGGGCATCAGGGGCAGCACCCAGCTATATAGTGAGTCACAGAGAAAGAAGTAAAGAAAGGTATATAGAATAGAGAAAAATAAAAGCCCAGAGGAAAAAGTATATTGGATAATTTTGAAAAGCTGGCTAGAAACAAGCTAAGCTAAGGCCAGGCATCCATAAGAAAGAATAAGCCTCTATGTGGTTTATTTGGGAGCGTGGTGGCAGGCCCCTCAAAGAGTAAAGAGTAAAAACAACCACCTATAATGCATAGATTAATGATCTCTCAACCCTCATCAGAGAAGCATTTATTGAGGTAGATGTTGATTAACACGGAGACCACAACTGGCCAAGGTACAGAAAATAAGAGACAATGAAATGCTCAGTCTCAAATGGGACATGTATATCACATCCCCACTTCTCAAAGCTCATTGTGGAAGAGGAGATAGTATGAATGTAAGACCTAGAAGCAGTGGATGCTTACGAGAAAGCTGTGTCTTCTGGACACAGCAGGGCAGCTGCACGTATGAACTCCGTGGTTGTCCCATGTGGAATATCTCTATAGTCCACAAACAGAATAATTCCAACGTGGATATGGGAGTTAGGCATGAAACAGCAGTGCTAGCCATGGAGCTATTGGAAATTAATAGTTGCTGAGAGAGGTAATTCAGTTGTCTTTAAAAGTATAGCTGTTGGTAATTTGACCCTCCTCTAGTGGATGACCACACATGGAAGATATTTTTGGGCAGTGATAATTGGGTTTGGTGCTTTTCAAACAAAAAAGACACAATGTTGAGTGAGGAGGAAAGTGAGAGTGAATGTGGAATCAGTTGGAGAAGGGAAGGAATGCATTCAAAATATGAAATTTTCAAAGAAGTAGTAAAAAATTTCTCAAGAAAATACTTTCAAACTGAATTCAGCAACACACCGAAAAGATAACCCACCGTGATCAAGTCAGTTTCATTCAGAGATGTAGGGATGGTTCATCATTTGTAACTGAATAAATGTGATGAACCGTATAAACAGGCAAAAGAATGAAAGAAACAACATGAAAACCCACAGAAGCAACTAACCTAGGCTCATAGGAGCTCACAGAGACTGAACCAACAACCAGGAAGCCTGCATGGGACTGACCTTGACCCTCTGCATACATGTGACAGATGCATAGCTTGTGTGAGCACAGAGTGGGAGAGGGAAGGACTGGGAGAAGGAGGGAGGGAGCTGCTTTTATCTTTTTGTTGTGTCTTGAATATATGAAAAGGGGGCCAAAATCTTACTAGTTTATATTTGCCCCTATGAAATGCTACAATTTTGGGGAGAGTTATGCAACATTTATTTTTCATGTTTCATATACTTATATTGCCACATCAGGACAGAGGCAAAGAAGTAAGAATGAGGAAATGAATGTAATTTGTGCAGAAGCATAGAAGAGAGTGTTCATTACAGACTTCGTAGAAAAACACACAGAACTGTCCTAAGCATAACCAAACAATCAATATACTATGCTAAAGCAAGATCATTTATATACGCGTATATGCAGGCGTGGAGATGAACAAATAAAAAAGCATATTAAAAATAACAAAATGAGTAAAAACAAACAAGCCAAAGACAAAATGTAATAAAAGTAGATAGAGTAGATTAAAACTTATTGCATCAGTCAGAATTTCTTCCTTCATGGGATGGGCTTTGAATCTTTTCATTCCTGTGTTTGATACATGTAGCAAACTGCACTGATACAGGAAGTACATTTTACAAATCAAGTTTAAGCCCACAGAGCCTGATTGGAGGTATGTACCACTCTGGTGGAGTTTAGAAGTTACCCTTTGGAGTGACATTCTGGCACAGCCTCACTGAGTTGAGAGATGTGCTGCAGGTGAACTTTTCTTTTCTACCTGCCAGTTTCCAAATGACAGACATGAAGACTTAATATAATTATCAATGCTCAGCCAACAGCTCAAGCTTATTACTAACTAGCTCTTGCAACTTAAATGAACTCATTCATATTTATCTATATTCTGCCATGTGGCATTACCTCTCTTTCATCTTGCTTCTCCCGTTTCTTCTCCATGTCTCGCTGGCAGCTCTTCTGACTCCACCCTTCATCTTCTCAGTGTCCTTACTCTGGTTCTGTCACCTAACCTTATCATGTCCAGCTATTTGCCGGTCAGATTCTATTGCAATATCAATCATAGGCAACTGATAAAGATTATTTAGTTATTAAAGGAGAGTACTCACCGATATAAGGGGGATTAAGCAGTCATGTAGTTCCTGGAAAGGCTGGACTGGTTCCATGTGGCTTCATTCAATTGGTCAGGTCTTCCTTCTAAGGGCATGAGTACCCTGGTCTTAACTGGCCCCTCTGGCTGTTCCTTGAATGCTGGTACCCTGAGGTCATAGGTGATTTCCAAATCTATGCTGCTCAAGAGGCCACACTCAAAGTCAAGGTACCTGCTTTCCATGACATCTCCCCTCTTTGTCTAAATAAGAAAATTCTAACCTAAATATAAAACTGTATAGAATAGGAACAATTATCGGGTAATGTCCAGGAGAGGGAGAGGGCAATAACATAAACAAGTGAAACTACAGCCAACAGGAAAAACGTCAAACACGAAACATAGACCAAATGTCCAGAATATTGGTTAGTGACAAAATACAAAGATTCATCCAAAGCTGTCCTATCTTGAATAATTTGAATCTAGTACCTAATATGCTCTTAGCTAAGATATGAGACAGTTGTAACTGTAACTATCTAGTCTTCAACCCCATCAAAGATCTGAGAAGGAAAATATATTACCTGAGTAAGCAGGAAGTGCAAGGAAGCAACTTCCAAAAGCAAGAGAAGAAAGTCACAGCTAGCTACCTGGACAATCATCCAAAGCTTTTCTGCAATGTTGGGGAATTCAATTTTTTGGCTATAGGCCTAGAAGATATGACAGACATTTTCAGAAGCAGGGTATTTTGAGAGACTGTCTTATCCTGTCTTGGCAGAATTTAGCAGTCTTTTGTCCTTTGTCCTGCTCATCCACACTGGACAGCATGCTTACTGTCAGCAGTCGAAGCAAGGGCAGTTCTTTGCTCAACAGGCCATTTTCCACCAAAAGGAAGATGAACTTCATGTGAAGTTCCCCAACATAATCTCGGGGGAAAAAAATCAGTGTTGTCAGGAGCAATCATGTTTCACACAAGCCAAATTCTTTTTTTTCCCCCAAGCCACAGCCCAATTTTATTTGACTTAGGGCTTTAAACAACAAGTGTCAGGGGATGGGAGGCTGAAGGTCACGGAGACTGTAGAGGTGGACGCCAAGGGCTGGAGGTGAAAAGGGAAGTCGATGATGAGGATGGACAGGACTCTCTTCCAGTGTCTTCCAGGCTCCCAGGTGCGCCAGGGCAGAGAGCAGGTGAAGCTGTCTTCAGGATTTGGACTTGGAGACAACTAGTCCAATGAGTCCAGCCAGCCCAGTCACTCCCAGGGCCATGTCACCAACAATTATTAGTCCATCTTTCTTCATGGCCTTGTCAATGAGGTGTTCCAGCTCCTTGGCCTGGTTGTTCTGGGGCTCAGTCTGCAGCAGCCCTCAGACATACTTTAGAGCCTTTTCATACTCCTTGAGATGGTAGTTGCCCACTGCCAGACAGAAGACATAATCCCGCTGTTCCTCTTTGCTCCCTTTGGACAACAGCTCCTCCAGGAGCATGATGCCTTTACGAATGTCGTCATAGTATTTGCTTCGCACCAGGCACCAGGCATATTCAAACTGTGTGCTTTTGGATACAGAGCCAGCTGCCTGCTCAGACTGAAATTTCCTTTTAAAATTCTTCAGATCCTCCACAGACATCAGCTCATTCAGTACGGCCTCCATGGCCACCACCCCTGCAAGCCTCACACTAAGGTCTCTACTGTAAGCTGAATTCTGAATAATAAAATTTAAATGCCACATTATCTTGTTCTATAAAGAGTTCGAAGATTAGCCATATGAAATATGTTATTGTATATCTAAAAAACCTAATTAACATGACTATAATACGACAAACATGGGTGACTATAACCTGTAATTCTTATCAACCTAAATAATTTACAGTCCAAGGCTTTATATTATAAAAATTGACAGTCTGTAAACAGATGTACAGTATAGAAACAATGACTTTGAGTTTGACAACATACAAAATACCTTAAACAGAGTTATAAATGTATAGTGCAAGTGAAAATGGTATTCTTAATATTCATCAATATACAAGATACTCTAAATGAGGTAAAATATATATTATGACAAATATAACTAAGCAGAAGTAGGAGCATATGCTCAATATGACAATTATATATTTGAATTTGTATCAATATGCACATCCATTTGGATGCAGAAATCCAAGTTTCCTTGTAACAGGGACATTTTGAGATGCTGAATCACCTGGACCATTCATTTTCATGGGTATCTGGTACCCTTGCTCTGAAAATACATAAACTTTTAAAGGTAACATACATATAAGTATAGTCTATGTGTTGTATACAAGTTACCCAAAGATGATTTTTTATTTTATGTTTGAGTGGGTAAAAAATATGTTATGTGTTTTGTAGTTTTTTTTTAAGGTTTATTTCTTTATTTTTGTGGTCAAAGTATTTAGGGGGTCTTCCTTAATCAAATCTGATCATTTTTAAAGTGGAATGAATCCACAGCCTCTCATTTCCTGTGGAAATAAAGCATAACCTCTCCCCAAAATCCACACACTTTTTGACTTTCCCTTTGAAGTAAAAACATTTTTAAAATATATAGGTTGGTTTAATCTAGCAGCTTTTATAATTCAATGTTTCTTAACAGCCAAGAAATTTAAAGACAACACAATAACATAAAGGATTCAGACTGTATATTTCCACCATTACATGACTTTTTCTTTTATATTACTTTACTCCCTTTTAAAGACTTTATTATTTTAAATATATATATGTATTATGATTGATTATATAATAAATATATATATTATGATTGTATTCCTTTTCTTTTCTCTCTCAAACCTTTGTACATTTTAAACACACTGTAACACATTTAGAGTTTTTCTTCTCCACATGAATTCGTCTTTATTGAGCATCTGTATTATTTTTTTGATTCCATGAGACAAATCTTAAACTGGTATATTAGTCATCAGGATGATTCAGCTTAGTGGATGGTTTTGGAGCTGGCTTCCTCCTACCCTTGGTTCCCTGAGAATTTAGCTTCATGGTGTAGGTATTAGCAGGTGCCATTTTTACCAGCCCATCTGGGAAGTTGTTGGGTCCATGCAGCCACCAAGAAACTTACCACCTGGTGCTCTTAAACCCTATGTGAGTGTTTGGTGGCAGAGCCTCTTAAAAAAACTGCTTGCTAATAGCTAACACCAAGCCAAGAAAGACTCCTCTTAAAGGAGCCATGCCTCTGTCATTACCCAAGAAAAAATGTTTACCAGGAAGTTGAGTTTGGCTCCATATTTGTGTGGTTAGAATCTATTTTTTTTAAGCTTTGCTAGGTCTTATGTAAAACTTCTGGCCCACCCTGGGTTGCATTTGTAGGTGGAGGACATTCTTCAGTTGGACTTTATTCTGGTCTCTTTAGCCTTCATTATTAAAGGCAAATGAGCACAATCTGGAAATTATGGGGAGCAGACTAGTGTGCAGTCATCCTGATAGAAATCAGTTAGGGGAGCATATTCCAGAGATGGGTAAGGAAGCAGAAAGCAGCTTTATATTTGTACAATTTAGGGGAATGTTTTCTCTTACTGGACAGTCGGCTCAACACTATAGATTGTGTTTCCTCATCCCTGAGGGGGAACTGGAAACAGCTGGTAATGTCTTGGTGGTTATGACCACTTCTCCCTTCTTCCCTTGTGACTTACTACACCTCAAATAACCATGGAAAAAATTTGGGGGCTTTACAAATTGCTAAATTGATTCCATTATTGCTTATAGCTACCTCTATCCTGACGCTTGGAACGCTCCATTGAATTCAACACACATTTGGGCTTTCTCTTCAGGGTCTGTAATGGTTGCTGGTGACTGAACTCAGTCTTCAGCCCATTTCCCTTTCTAAAGAAGTGGGTGTGATGGTTCTAACTGTCTGATCACAAGGTTGCTCCCATTTTGAAACAATCTTGGGGACTGGCAAGAGGTATTTCATTAGCACATAGTAAGGCCTGGTTAAAATGGAGAGTTTTTTTTTTTTATATATAAGAAAAGTTAAGATTGTTACTTAAAAAAAAAGAAAAGTTGTTCCTTTTTTATTTATGCTCTGGAACTATTTTTTTGGAATTAAAAATATTCTTATAAAAATTGCAACTGAAAATGTCCTGTGATCCAAAGACTTTCAGAAGTTCTGTGCCAAAAACTGCAGATAGAGGCCATATATGTAATTGTTCTGTACCTTAGTACTATACTTACCCAGTTTTATATTGGAGATTGTTTCCTTATGAGTGTGGAGGAGTTGGTGGTGATAGAAGAGGGAAGGTCTATGCTTCAGTGTGTGTGTGTGTGTGTGTATGTGTGTGTGTGTGTGTGTGTGTGTATGTGTGTGTGTGTGTATGTGTGTGTGTGTGTAGAGTGAAAACAGACTTTATAAAGCCTGCCTCTGATTTTACAGCAGTTTGCAGTTTCCTTAACCTAATGAGAAAACTCATAAAATGTTATTGATTTTCACCCAGTGTTATTTTCTATGCACTAAGAATTTTAAGTTGGATTTGTCATAGTGGACCCACCGAGGTGAGTCTGGTTCCTTGGTACTTGGCCACAGTTTCAAGTTCAAGGATTGCAACTCATGCCAGAGGGGCCTGCTTCTCACTTTCCAGTCAAATGGCAAGTCAGACACATAAAAACAGTTCACAAGTTAATCAGTTTGTTTCAAGGATCACAAAGGCAGTACACACCAAAACAAGGGAAAACAATATGTGGCTATATAGGCTAAAGTAGATAAAAGAAAATTATTGTAATAGGTTCTGGCTCAGACTTTCTGGGCCTGGATCAGAGGTCTGACTGGCAATCTGACAGTCCGGCAGAAACACTCGCAGTCACAGAGACATACAAACACTTACATTAATTTTCTGCTGATTGATCTAGGGCTCAGGCATGTAACTTGCTAACTCCTTCATCTGAACTCAACCCATATTGCTCAGCCATGCAGCTTGGTACCACTTTTCAGAGCAGCATTTCAACTTTTTTCCTCTGCATCATCTCCTGGAGTCTCTGCAGTATCTGTCTCTGCTCTGAAATGTTCCTAAGATTTTTTAGCCTGGTAGCCTCACCTACATTTCCTGTCTGCCCTTGGCCAATCAGCTTTTATTAAACCCACAGATGGAGCAAACATGTACAACATTACCAACACAATCCCACTACAGAAAATTACTTGAGTACATAGCATTAGTAATGAACCAGACATAGGCTCATGAATGAAATTATATAGATGGTTGCAGAGATAAGTCCCTTCCATGATGACAATGGAAAAGGTCCAGATTGCTCTTAAGTCATCAGCTCCAAAGCAAAGAACTCATTTGTTCCAATAGAGTCTCCACATCTACGGTTCAGATGGAGTGATAGAGATCAGCAGGAGATGTATCACAAATGGCAATCTGAATCACTGGCCATTATAGCATAAGGAAATGTCATGTCTGAAAGGCCTAGATCCCAGCTATCTCATTTGCATATTGACCTACAGTGATTGTCATCGTGTTTTCAAGATGATAGATCCGCTATTTGCCTTAGTTACAGCTTGTATGACAAGAGGGTGCTCAAAACGGAGTTAGTACTGTCAAAGTATAGACACAATAATCATGATTAAAATCCTAGTTTCTCACATTCAAAAGAGCAATAATACAGCAAAATGTACTCTTTGCATTTAATAATACCACTTCTGAATAATGCTCATATGTCTTATTGTTTATGTATGTGCATGTGCACATTTGTGTGAGGGGTTGGGGACTGTTAGGTCTCAAACCTGGGAAATGGCTAACTGAGGTGCCTATTGATACATCAAAGCAGACATTGTCCCCAGCCTTTCTCAGCATTGCCAGTACCTGTTACAGAGACATCCTGGCTGGCATATCCCACTCCAGACCGTACCTTAAACTCTCCAGTCCAGGGACTGGGCTGTACCCTTCCCCTAGCTTCTCTTCCCTATATAACATGTTCCTTTTGGTCTCCTTTTCTCTGGACTTTCTCCTGGTCCCTGGTTCTTCTCTCTTTCTCTCTCACTTTCCACCCCCATAGCCTAGTTCAATCTGGACCATTCCAGATACCTCTGGACATGCTTTTCCTTATATCTATTTTTTTTTTAAATCTTCAAACCCTTAGAAGCAGTAGTGTGCTCATCTATTTATTTATTTATTTATTCTTTCAAGGACAACCTCAGGTATAATTATCTGGAACACTATCCACCTCCTTTGTGTCAGGGTCTCTCATGAGTCTGGAGAACACCAATTAGCCTGACTGGCCAGACAAGAAGCTCCTATCTCTATTTCCTCAAGGCTGGGATTGCAAGCATGTGCCATCACATGTGACATTTTAGGTAGGTCTGGGTATCAGTCTGGTGTCGTCATGCTTGCAAGGTGACCACTTTGCCATCTCCCAGCCCTCTATGAACCTCTTCCTATTCACTACACTAACTCATAATATCTAAGCTCTAGCCATTTAATCAGACTATTTTTTATTGCTTTCTGGAAGCCTGCTCAATGTGTGAGTTAAACCTTATATGAACTAAATAACCTGCATAATGTTTCGTGAAATACTGAGAGAGCCAGCTCTCAGCAGGTCAGAGAAACTAGAGAGGAGACATAGAGTCAGCAAACTGCCGGGCAGACACACAGACAAAGGTGAAGACTTCATCTGAGTGGCAAGGCTTAATTCATTTTATTCTCTTTGTGCTTCTCCTCTGTTCTTCTATCCTGCTGTTTTCCTTCTTCTTCTTTTTCTCTGTTGTTCTTCTGATTTCTTTTATGCCCCAAGACAAAAATTGCTATGCAAGAAAAAGCTACCTCACAACCACAAGTTACATATTTCCCTAAAACAAATTAAAATCTTTACATTGAAGAAATCACATTATGACCACAAGTTTCATATTTTTCTTAGAAGTCTACAAGTAGTTAAACATTTTTCTTTGTATTAATTTTCTTACCACAGCATTTTCACCCCAAAGCAATGATTCCTTTATAATTGATTAACAAAGAGGTAAGTAAGCAAGACAAGTAGATTTCAGCCAGTTCCTTTTGCACTGGCAGGTAGCTGTCTGTTGTTTCAGATTCTTATTCTATTTCTACTCTACAAAAACTTGAAATGAGTGGTCTGCTAACCATCTATTTTTTCTTTACAAACCATAGAGTCATTTAATTTTCTTTAACAATTTTTTTTTTTCAAGGTGCATACTGAAACCTGTGATTAATTCTGTAAGTTACATGAGTTGGGTTCCTCAGGTTGGGTGTAGGAACACAATTGCTTTCTTTGATCATCAGCCTGTTTATCCCCAGGCAGAATTCATAGGTTTATAAGGCATGAAACTTTTTGTTATTATTTTCCATTCTCTGCAAATCTTATTTCTAACAAAGGGGACAGCAACTTTAGCCCATTCTTTGCCTTTTTTTTTGTATCTCTTATTGGAGCAATTGGCAGAAAAACCAAAACCATTTCCCTGGTCATCTTTACTGTCTTAGCCACCTATTTCTTTTGTGCTGACTCAGAAAGTTTAATTAAATCATAGGTGTGACTAATCATCATTGCTCTTATATGTAAATGTACCACCTGATTACATTAATGTATGATCTTCCATGACGAGGTCTGAAATGAACATCCCTAATATGTATTTCTTTTCCCCAAATGCCAATGTGATCTGTACTGAGCAGGACTGAGACAAAGGTGTTTTTAAGAGCCACTGATTTACTCAATTATCAAAAAAGAATCACATTATAATAAATGATGTTCTAAGAGTTTTGATTAACTTTTAAATAAATGTTACTTTGCAAAAAAAGTCATCTTCATTATGTTTTGCAAGTAAATTGCCCAGTAGGGAGTGGGATTTTTCTCATGGAACAATCATACTATACTAGATGTAGTGGGAATTCCAGATCATGCAAATGGAAACTGGCTGCTGTTCTGTGCTCATCACTTCACCCACTCTTCTGTGCTAACTCTGAATGGAACTAGAACTCAGAACGAGGATTAAAGAAGCTGTGCTCATTCACAAAACAAGCACAACCAACTGAGCCTGCTATCTGGAAGGGGTCACATAGCAGTCTACACACTACAGATGCTCACTCTAACACATCCACCCAAAGATCTACTCTTTGAGAAAATATCATAGTTTCCTAAAGAAAAGTTTATAATCCAGACAGCTTTGCACAACTTGCAATTCAGGCAGTGGAAGTTTAGAAGAAAGATGGTAATTCTGTCTCAGATCACCAAATCCTTTCACGTAGGACTCACACCTTGCAGCAGGAACAGGACAGTGGCAAACAGAAGGAAGCCCAGCAGGCCCAAGGGGCATCTGGAAACAATCCTCTTGGGGCTTTGCCTATCCAGACTTATTCATCATAGTTTTGCTGTTCAGTGAATGGAACTTCATAAGCTCTATTGTTGACTGCAGATCCTTTGACATGGCCACTGACAGACAGCAAATAAGGCTTCTAGATAAATTTCTTTTGAGGTGAGAGTAATTTCCACATTAGGAACTGAGCAATTGATGATCATATTCTTGTCAGAGTTTTCAGGAACAATTTTAGGCATATTTCTCAATTTCCTCTTTCCCATGTCTTTAAATCACTGGAAACCAGTTCAGAATGTGACTTCTTTTTTGTGTATCTGGTGTTGGACATCTCTGGGCCATTTAGCTCAGAGCATATTGAGGTTGACTCTGGGCTCTGGCCAGGTTCCTGAGACATAGCTAAGAGAGACAGATGCAAGAAACCCTTGACCTTTTGAACATAGACCTAAACAATGATGCAGGAAAGACAGACCCGAGGTGGAGGTGAGCATTCTTATCTCAGTTCCAGAGGAGAGAGTAGAAGTGTGTGAAGTGATAAGTAGTCACTTGGTATAAAGAGGCAGACAGTGAGCAGGATGAAGTGATAAAATGGACCAAGACAGCAAGAAACCAAATAGTGAAAGGGGATGTAAAAAGACAGGATATCAATGAAAGACATTTTGTCAGTTTTTTTTTTTTTTTTGTTGCTCTAACTTTCTTGGTCTTAAGGTGAGTGCGTCTGCTTGCTCTCTGACAGGGAAGGGAGTCTGCTGGTCCCTGAGACTCTGGGCAGTCGCTGTGGTTTCCATCCTACTCCTCAGCACCTGTTTCATCATGAGCTGTGTGGGTAAGTTCTTCACTGATGCAGTGTCTCTTTGGACCACTCACTCTCTTGTCTCTGTTCAGAAGAGACTCCAGGGGCTTTTTTGTTTTCTGTTTGTTTGCTTTATCTCATTAACTGGTCAAACCTTATATGTTTTTCTTGATTTCCTCATTTTCTCCTCTTTGACCACTGAGACTTCTAAGGGTCTTTCACCTGGTTTTGTTAGCACATGTTGTTCTATAACCATCAACTGTGATAGTGTCTTCCAGGATTGGGTTCACCAGCAATCACATTTTTGGATCACAACACCTCTCTTTTGGGAGTAGAATCCCAGTGGATTTCATAATGTCAGCAGTTTAGCATCTTTGATTCATACAGGATGTTTTTTCTCAATAGGAGAGTTAAAAACAGCCAAATTAAATGATGAAGACTAAGGAAATAAAATATTTCTTCCTTGCTTCATCTGCCCACAAACCTGTATCTGAAGTGTAGTGTGTGAGAAGTTTGATGATGTTCTTTGCAATCTACAGTTTGCTTCTCTGTTTGCTGTGAAGATGCTCACAATAGTTCCTGCACAGTCCAGGGGAAAGTGTCAGTGACTTGTGCTTTATGTCTGCAATCTGCTCTGAGATAAGACAGACATTCATTCCCATCAAAGCAGGATCTGCTCTGATGGGCACAGTCAAGCCTAAGAGGTTGGGCTGTGGTAGGTAAGGATAGTTATTTTACTGGTCATGAAGAAATCAAAGTTTAGGCCCCAAAACACACACTAGAAAGGTGGTATTGTCTGCTTAAAATATTGAAAAAAGGCCCATTTTTGTTACTATTGTTTAATGAGCAAACTCATGAACAAAATGATAACCTTAAAAATTAAATTTTAGTTATTCACTAAAAATTTCATATTTATATACAATATATCTTGATCATATTCATCCCACTTAAAAGTCTGTAGATGTGTAAAGTATGCCTGACCACTCAGGAATGGTTAGGGTATGTTAACACATCCTGTGTCTTGCCTCAAAGTTGTTTAACCAAAGAGGATCAGTCATTGGTGAGCCAACAGATTGCTGTGGGATAATGCTCTTGTACGCTGTCAAGATTTGTTGCTTGAATTGATTTAATAAAATGCTCATTGGCCAGTAGCCAGGCATGAAATAGAGGAAAGGCAACCTGAGCAGGAAGATTCTAAAAAGAGGAAGAACAAAGTCAATATTTGCTAGCCAGATGCAGAGGAAGCAAGATGATAATGCCTTACTGAGAAAAGATTCTCAGCTATGTGACTAAACATATATAAAATTGCGGGTTAATTTAAGTGTAAGAGCTAGTTAGTAGTTAGTCTGAGCTACCGGATGACTATTATAAGTAATATTAAGCCTTCAAGTCAATCATTTGGAAAGTAGCTGCCAAGTGTTTTAGAACAGGAGAGCAGGAGAGAAAATTCTGCCTAGAGCACAGGACTTGTGATGGTTTCCGATACAGGGATTTGTGATGAATTGATGTAGAAGATGAAATTTCTGTTCCAGAAAATAAAGCTTATATTATAGTTGAGGAGAGGAAACACAAGTGAGGAGATGTAGAAATAAGTAATGTAAGAGAATATAGAAGAGCAATACTTTAGTCTTGTCTTCAATAGGTCTGCCTAGAGAAGGCAGTGGGGAGGTAGAGTGAGGTGCACCAGCCTGGTCCAGGCTCTGGGGCTGACTCCTCATCTCCTTTCTTCACAGTGACTTACCAGCTGGTGATGGAAAAATCCAATACAAGACTGTCTGAACTTCATGCATACCATTCCAGTCTCACCTGCTTCAGTGAAGGAACAAGGGTGTCAGGTGAAGATGCAGATGTATGATATATATATATATATATATATATATATGCACACATACATACATATATATATATAGACAGAGAGAGACTAAGGTTGAGATTAAGTTTTTGATTATAGTGTGTGTGTGTGTGTGTGAGAGAGAGAGAGAGAGAGAGAGAGACAGAGAGAGAGAGACAGAGAGACACAGAGAGACAGAGAGACACAGAGAGACACACTCAGATGTTTCAACTTGGATACTATCAATATTTTTCTAATCTTACATGTTCAGTTCACATTCTGGATATGTCCAGGAAACAATCCAATTTCCTGGCATCTTGAATTTGAGAAACACTATCAACACACAACACATAGTTTGTCAGAAAAACTCTGGAAGTCGTAACTATCCCCATGAGTTTTAAATTGAATATATAAACTTTTCTTTGATATTTAAGTTTTTCAGTTAACACTATTAATCTCCATTCCAAGCACCAGCTTCATTAGTAGGAAACTGACTCAGGCTGAGCCTGCCCTTCTCCAAAACACAAACAGCAAAGTCATCCATAAAGAGTTGGGAGTCAGATTGAGTACCATATCTGCCTTACCTCTGTGTGATGATGGGTGCTAAAGACAGTCATATGCTTGTCTGTAGTTTTCCTTTTGGGCTCAGTCTTTACACATTAAAGAAACACTATCTAGACAGATGTCAGAGCCCTGTCTCTAGAATTGAATTCCTCACCATGCCACCTTTGTGAAGAAATCCATGAGAGGTGAAGACTGAGTAAAAGCCCCTCTTATGTCTAGGAAGTACTGGGATTTTCTCTTAGTTATTGGTCAGACATGTTGCATGGCAATGTAAGAGCACTGTCAGCTTTCTCCAGCCATGCTTTTCCTAGCATATTGGTGTTCTGTGGGTCAAATGACTATGAAGCTTATTCATTCCTGAAGAAAGCAATCCTATGAGGATAGTCTTTCTCCATTTCTTGGAGACACTTATTGTATAACAGCTCATATATCTAATTTAAGATGGTCCTTCACATATAGCCCAGGAAGGTTTGGACTCCTTAGAGTCCAAACTAGCTGGTACCCGCTATCCTTCTGGTTCATCATCCTGAGTGCAGGGATTGCAGATGTGCAGGACCACACTAGGCTGCCACTGCATCTTTAAAGAATAACTTTCTGGAAAGGAGAAATGGGCACTTTGCCTTTAAGAGGCTCTGACATGGGACAGAAGTGGATTTTAATGAAAAACTTCATATCCATCCATAAATAACTCTCCTAAGCATTTCTAGCTCAAAATTATGGCCAAGTAGGCTGTTTGGCATAATTCATTCTATTTGTAGATAAGTTTATGTGAAGAAATTATTGTATGTAATATCACATCAGAAAATAAAAATAACAGACATTTTGACAATGCTCTTTTGAATTAATACAATGAAAACATAACTCTTAGTAGAAAAGTTTTTATTTTGTCATTCATGGTAATACATGCCTGTAATCCCAGCACTCAGAAGGCAGAGGCAGAGAACTCTTCTGTAGTTCTGGATTCAGTCTGGTCTACCCATAGAGTTCCAGGACTACATAGTAAGATTCTGTCTCAAAGAAAAAAATTAGCTGTGTGTAGTAGTCTGGGCTGGCAACTGTGGTCTCCTTAATCTTACTGGTCTCGCTCTGTGGTCACACTTGTTGTTCATGTCACAGAGAAAATGTGGGGATGTTGCCCAAGTCACTGGAAGTCCTTTGGCTCCAGCTGCTACCTCATTTCCACCAAAGAGAACATCTGGAGTATCAGCGAGCAGAAATGCATTGAGATGGGGGCGCATCTGGTGGTGATCAACACTGAAGCCGAGCAGGTAGCTCTTTCTCGGTTTTTCATTAGCCTTTTGATTGTAGGAAAACGTAGGCAAATTTACTAAACTTGATTATTGTAAATTTATCATTAATTAATTAATTTTTCTAACCTGATCATAGTTCCCCTTCCTTCCTCCTCTCCTCCAAGTCCCTCCCCCACAACCATCCCTCTTCATCCTCCTCCCACCCAGTCCTCTTTTCTCTTTAGAAAAGGGCAGGCCTCCTGTGTTTATCAGGCAGCCATGGCCTGTCAAGTTGCAGTAAGACTGGGCACGCCCTCTCCTATTAATGCTGGGCAAAGCAACTCAGGAGGAGGGAAAGGTTCCCAGAGCAGGTAACAGAGGCAGAGACAGTTCTGCTCCCTTGTTAGAAGTCACACAAGAAGACCATGCTACAACTGCAGCACCTGTGAAGAGGGCGTGGTTAGCACTGATTAGTATGCTCACCTATTACAGAAAACCCCCTACAACTTCTTTCCCTTGCAAGATTGGAAGTTCTTGAACAAAGACTGTCCACTTCCCAATTTCCCTTGCTTCTTGCTTATTTTATTTGGCATGGTGTCCTTGTGGTTCATCTGTGTTGTAATATATGACAAAATTTTCTTCCATTTTAAGTCTGAATATTCCATCATATGAATATTTCCTTTTTTTGTATATGATGTTCCTGAAAACTCTTAAGGTGTGACAGACAGAGAAATGCATGTATTTCCAGTATGCAGTGTGATTATTTGCTATATGTGTGCATTGTGAACAGAGCTCAAACCCATTACATGCGTGTATGTGTGTGTGGTGAGAACACTTGAAATACTACTTTCTCACCCTTCATTGAGTGGTTTTTATATATTTTACTCCCATTCCATGGTTGGTATAAATAGTGCAGTGAATATAATTGTGTAAATATCTCCTTTATATTCTGATTTTAAAAAATGATATTTATTATTTTACAAATTTATTCATATTAACATTCCTTGGTCAAAATGTCCCTCATCTTTTTCTCTTGTCCCTTTCTCTTCCAACTCCACCCTTTTTTCTTTACAAATCTCTCTCTCTATCTTTTTGTGTGTGTGTGTGTGTGTGTGTGGCTGAGACTCTTTTATCAGTAGGGTTGCCTGCATGATCATGAGTGTGCAGCCAGCTCTTATTATATAACTTATTCCAGCAACTGTTAACTGCTATAGCTCCTCAGGGAGAAATGAAGCCTTCCTAGCCCCTCCCACACCCATGATGGATAGCTGATGGGCCCAGTCTGTTCATGTCTTTCTTTCTTTCTTTTTTTTTTTTTTTTTTTTAGAGATTTATT
>PVIH01024766.1:0-23563 GCA_004025045.1 Sigmodon hispidus | reverse complement strand
GCACACTTTAAGTAATAAAGCACTTCTGACTCCCAGTCACATTTACATAGAGGAAACCGGGATCTGGGTACAGCCATCATAAAAGGAATGGTGTGTTTCCTTTGGTATCAAGGCTCTATGATTGTCCCTGCAAGAGACTCAGTATCTATGATTTCACTCTGCCTGTGATACTGGTTAGCAGATGTTTGTCCTCCCCTCCCCCTCCTTTTTGTTATGCAGACTACCCTCCAAGTCAAACTGCTTTCATCTGCAGTTAGAAAAGGTCATCTAGTTGGCCCCCTGTGGACTGTTTGCTTCTCCTCATACAAGGGTGGGGAGGGTCACATAGCCTCACCTGACTATCCACCTGCTCCATTTCACCTTTCAGGTAAAGGTGCCTTAACAGCATGTGGCTTCAGGGAGGGCCTAGACTATTCAAGCTTGGGAAGACTAGATTTGGGGGCTCTCTATGTGTCTGAGGGAATGACATCATCTCTGCTAGGTAATGACTTTCCAGTGTGGCCTTGGCTGGGGGGTGGGGTGGGAAGCACCCACACTCAAGTGGAAAACCTATGCTCCGTAAGAAAACTCAATGAGTGCTGCAGAGATGGCTCAGAGCTTAAGAACACTGACTGGTCTTCCAAGGGTCATGAGTTCAATTCCCAGCAACCCCATTGTGGCTCACAACCATCTATAATGAGATCTGGTACCTTCTTCTGTATACATAATATTTTTTAAAAACCTGAATGAACTCATAGGCTCATCAGAACTTTGGTGAAACTGTGCCTAGGTTTGCTGAGACTTTAGGAGGAGCATAGATGTTGCTCATGATCACCCCCATCTCCCACCCCTGAAACCTGGAAGGATTGTAGCAACACTCCCACAGAAGGGGTTATTGGTTTACACATTTCAGAGTAGAGAAGGGGTCTGGAATGGGGGGTGGAGGTAGGGGAAGATGACCTGCTTTAAGAGAGATTGAGTTTATGGAGTGTTCTACCTGGTGATCTCCCCTCTCTTCCTGTTTCTTTTGGTCTAAAGGTGACCATAGACTTCTACAGCAGGGGTTGAAACTCAGTCTCTTCCTGTTGGTAGGCTAGGGGAAGAGTAGACATCCTAACTTCCTTTGTTCTTTAGGATATGGCAAGTTCAGAGAGACCTCACAAGCTCAGGGGTGGGGCTGAGGTGAGGGGTGGTTGGCCATGTTTTGGACAATAGAATACTGCGGAGGAGGGGACTACATAAAGCCCACAAAGCAATGAAATTTTACTTCCTATTGTTGAGGACAGAGAGCCTTAAAAAGCTACTGGAGAGATGGCTCAGAGCACTGGCAGCTCTTCCAGAGGTCCTGAGTTCAATTCCCAGCAACCACATGGTGGATGACAACCATCTATTATGAGATCTGGTGCCCTCTTCTGGCATGTATACACACAAATATCTTTAAAAAGGAAAACAGAGTTATTAGAAAGAAAGCCTTAAAAACAAACAAAACTACCTCTCCAACTGGATCTTGGTTTCCTTTCTCCCATCTGTACCAAAGGCCTACCTTGGGTTTTATCTCATGAATACTTCCCTTTCAAACAGCACAAAGCAGGCTTGAGATATTACAGATTCCTGGACTGATTCTCAAAGAGTACCTCCTGTTTCCCTAGGAGACCAGCCTCTTGGAATGTTTATTTTATTTTATTTTAAACCGTTCCTGTTGCTTATTTCCAAATGATAAATGTGACTCTTTCTTTCCAAATGATAGATGGCCACTTTGTATTACAGCTTCAGGCAAAGGGCTAAGCAGTAGTTCTGATTCCTGACCAGGTCACAAAAAGTTGAAAATGTACGACAATTTTGTCTCGATTGCAAAGAAAATACTCGGCAGCTGTGTCTGAAGAGTATTTGGAAGTTGTCCGAATCTAAGAGCAGGAACAAGTCACCAATGTAAGGGTCTGGAAAGATACCCACGACTCACCAAGATAGAGCTCGGGGTGCTAGTAAACATGGGCACTGGGCAGTAATTTATTTTTATTTTATTTTACTTTTTTAAGAAAGGGAAAATAAGCCGTTTGGGGTAAAGACTCAGAGACAGACGCCTTTTTTGTTCCCTGGGTTTTGGGAGTCTGTCTAGACTAGGCCGCCAAGTCCCCTTAGCCCGAGGCATACATAGGCTGTGACCAGAATAGCTGCTGCCACAGGAATAGGTGTGGGCATCAGTTCTTGGGAGTGGCTAGAGGAGTTGGTAGCTCTCCAGCCGAGAGGCGGAGCCAGAGTGCGGCTGTTTCCTACGTAGAAAATTCCCGGACTCTGAGTAACTGCGTAGTCTAGCGGACTGCGAGGTGGCAGGTAAGCACTGGCTGTAGCCCAGCCCAGGGTGGGGAAGCTTGGGGAGCACAAGCTTCGGGGACTGCGGGCGCGGTAAGCTGTCCTTGTTCCTTCTCCCTGGTAGGCCTCTCCCTGGCTAGGAGCTCCGCCGGCCTTCTTTATCATAGTGGAGATATTCTGCCGCTGGCCGGCTCCTGAAAGCCCACACTCGCTTTCCCCACTCGGCCCACGAGCTCTGCATTCCCTTGGCACCTGCTTCCGGGAACCGCATCTCCCCAGTGGCGGAGGAGCCCAGGGGTAGCCTTAGCCTCGATGACTTGGCCTTTCCTCTGGCCAAGGTCCAAATTTGAAGCTGCTTTAGCAGAGATCTTTGGTCCTTGGGCCGGTGCCCCCTTCAAACTGAAGGCGGACTTTTAACCTTAGGCAGTGAGGTTGTACTTGTTAGTACGTAGTCGAAGCCAGCTATTTAACCTTATTTTCTCATCAGTAAAGGGGAAAGTCTTCACAGGGTGGTAGTGAGCGCTAAGGTCTATCACAGACAAGCTCAGGTTGGCCTCTTGGGTATGTGGGAAACAGCAACTGTTAAGGACACCCCAACTCCAAGGCCACCTTTTCTGTGCTTCTCCAGAGCTGGCACACAGACTTCAGAATGACAATCGAGGGCACTCACAATATTTGCTGTTAACAATCTGGAGAAGCTAAGAGGGAGTTACCTCATGCACCGAACAAGCTGAAATTTTTTTTTTTGGCATGTACTTTGCTGTGAATGGAATACCTTCCATTTCATTGGGTAGGCTGAAAGAGAAAACCTCAAGTGGATTTTAGATTGGGAATACCGACGAGAGCCAAGGATTTGGGGTCCTGGAATAAACTGCAAAGAGAGGGAGGCCACAGTATGTAGCTGAAGTTAGTTCTGTGTGGATTTTCAGAGCATCAGGGTGCTTATCCCGGGGGCTACTGTGTGGCTGGCTGGGAGGGGCTTTTCCATTGTGATGAAGTTTGCCCTTTGTCCCCAGCTGCTGATGTAATTACTGCTTTGACCTGAATGGGGGTCTTTGGGTCTCATGCTTAGTTCCTGCTTGTCTACACTTCTAAGGACAGAAAATCGGCAGACCCATGAGACTGCTAACACGGGGGGGGGGGGGGTGTATTAAACCACATAGTTCCCAGACCTTGATAAGTAAAAGCAAGATTCATTCAAAGTGACTTTGTGATTATCCTGTTGTTTTGAGACAGTTAATTCCATCCCTCTGATTCTCTATAAACTTCCTATAAAATGATGATGTTGCAGGTTTATTTTTTATGACATGCTCAGCCCCAGGCTTCCTGGATTTGCAACTACACCCGGGAGCCTAGCTGTCTGTGAATCCTATGGAAAACTGCTGCTGTTAAAATCTCTAATCTCGATGAGGCAGGTGTGACTCAGTGGTGGTATTGCATCCGGATTCTATTAGTATTATAAAGCAGCAGAAAGAAAAGCTGGGAGGGAGAGGAAACCTCTTTGCAGTTTTTTTTTTGTTTGTTTGTTTTGTTTTGTTTTTTTTTTACTAGCTTCATTTATTTTGGAAGCCAAATTACAATCTCCATCTATGTCCATTGTTCCAAGCTCAAAACTATGCTTGAAATGCTGTTTCACCATTTTCCAGTAATAAGGCTTCTGCTTATACCAGGTTTGGGAGGTTTGTTCTTATTGTTTGTTTGGATTTGGGCTCTAGCTTTATTGAGCAAAGGGATCTAAAACTCCTGGGTTTGTGTGATCTTCCAACCTTAGCCACCAAATAACTGGAACTATAGATAGGTACATGAATCATCCTTGGCTTTATATTCGTGTTTGTAAAGTTGGGGGGGCACACACACTCTATTTGCATGTATAATTTTATGCAGAAGAGGGCATCACATTGCACTATAGATGGTTCTGAGCCACCATGTTGCTGGGAATTGAACTCAGGACATCTAGAAGAGCAGCCAGTGCTCTTAACCACAGAGCCACCTCTAGATCTATATTAGGTTTTTTTTTTTTTTCAGCCAGATGGAGTATAAAAATAAAATAAAAAATAGATGTCTTAAGATCTTATAGTTTCTTTACCTACCTGGAGTCTGATTAGGGTGAATAAAGGAGGCAGGAGGGCTTCCTTCCAAGTACTGGCAGAGTGAAGAAGCCTTTTGTGACTGGATAGCCCAGATCCGATTTCCTTGAGAGGTGTTAGCTAAGGAGCATGCTTAGCTTCTATAGACTTGAGTATGTGGCAGCCAATAGAGCTCTTCCTGTCCTCAAAGTTAGCAATATGAAGAGGTTTGCATGGTTTACATGCTCTGCCTCTGCTGTTGTCCAGTGTCTGACAGCTTCTGTTCCTTTCCTCTCCTTTCTGAGTTAGTTCCCTGAGATTAACACTGGGGCAACTGAGTCATGAACAATCATGTTCACAATCTTAGGATCACCATAGAGCAAGCCTGTAAGTCACAACAGGTGTTATAGTTAGATCTGGCTGTTTTTATGGGAAAGAGATGTTACTTTGGCTGCCCCCAGTCGTTGCTTTGTAAACTAGCTCTGCTTCACTCTCAGTCTTAAGAGCAAGAAGTGATGACATTTACCTTATATTATTGCTGTAAGGATTAACTACATTGTCATGTGAGGAGCACTAGCAGTGGCCTGTATTGTTGCCCCCCAAACAGAAGTTCACTAGCAATCAGCTTAATAACTTGATTGGTAATAAGTTGCATCTAGTGGTGTGATCATATAGGCCCTGCAGAACAAAGGACACTTCTAATTATTTAATTAACACTAACAGCTCATTTTACAGCCCTGCTAAGAGAGTCACTTTCAACCCTTGGGCTAGGTCACTGCCACCTACTGCTTCTCAGAGTGGTCTCTAGAAACTTCTGCAGCATCTGGGAGCTGTAAAGAGTACACACTTTGTGCTGTAGACTGGGCCTATTCAGACTCTAGGTCCAGTGATCTATCAGCTCACCATCCTCCAAATGATCTACATGGTCAAAGAAATTGGAAACCTGTGTTCAAGCTCCCTTGTTTATGGCCAGGTGCACCACACATTTGTTCACAGTGAGCTCCTGAGTATTTAGTATTTCAAACATTTTCAGTAACTTGGTTAGTGAAGCTTGCTGCCCCTTTTGAGTTCCCTGGGATAGCAATGAATAAGTCGTTGGATTCGTTTATAGAGTGAAGATTTTTACTGCAGCAATCTTTTGACTTTGCCTCTTTAAAAGTTTTAAAGTATGAATGTGTCTTGGCACCTTTATGGAGATCACAGGATGACTTTCAGGAGCTGGATTTCTTTTTTCACCATATAGACTCCAGGGAGTGAACTCACCTTCATCTGATGAGCCTTCCTGCAGGCCCTGCTTGTTTGTTGGTTGGTTTTAACCCCCTACCGCCTTCTAAAGGAGTCTTGTATGTAGCTTCTCTGCTTGCTCTTTGGCTTCCACTGTCTCAACATTCTCAAGGGATAGAGAACAATTAGAGGACCTGCTTTCTGATGTGCTGATACTGTGGAGTCCTTGCATTGTGGCCAGCAGGATAGGAAGTGATGTTTAGAAAATCCAGAATGCAGGCTAGAGATGAAACTCAGTCGGCAAATTCCTTCCCTAGAATATCCAAAATGCACCTCGAAGTGGTCCTAGAACCCTCTCTTAGGAAACAGGAATCATAACTTCCTCCTTTCTCCCCCACCCTCTCTCTCTCATTGTCTCTCTGTCTCTCTCTCATTGTCTCTCTGTCCTCTCCATCCCTTATATTTGAGAGCTATCTACAGAACAGCCCTGGTCCTTCCAACATTTCCCATGGTTCCAACAGCTGTTTGTTTTTCTGTCCTGATACATTAGAAGAAATTCAGAGGTGTAGTGCCTTGACTGAAAGTGTAATGGACAGATGAGGTCTGAACCCTGGACAGAGTAAATTCAATAGTTGTATATTAATCTACATGTTTGTCTCTTAAAGTGCCACATGATATTCTAGTCTGTGTTGAATTTTAAATTGTGTGTGTGAGTGTGTGTGTATGTGTGTGTGTGTGTGTTTTACTGGTTTGAACCCAGGGTTACAGTCTCAGGTCTCATGTATGACATGCTGAGCAAGATATATATGCCATTGAAAGATATATTCTTAGCCCTTAAATTTGTTTTTTATTAATTTGTTTTGCAGTGTCTTTCTTTTTTTTTTTCTTTTTTGCTTTTATGTTCTTTCTTTTTTCTTTTCTTTCTTTCTTTGTTGGGGGGGTTTTCTTTAAAATTTTAAACTTTGCTAAGGTATTCTGTTGTTGGATCTCCTCTAGTTCTGGCAGGCTTCAAAATTGTGATCTCCCTGTCTGAGCCTTCTAAGGAGCTAAGGTCACAGGCCTATGGGTAGCAGGCCCTGCTGAAGTCCTATTATATTTTATTCTCATATAAAGTGATTATTCTTTACAAATTAAGAACTGAAATAAAGGATTTGACTGTTTTGAAGTTTTAAAAATTGGAGACAAATTGGTATTAAAATATGGTGTCTCTTTTCAGGATAACTAGAAAATCGTTCAGGCCTCATCTTTCACAAATATAGGAGAATGATTAAATAACTGTTTCCAGACTAAACGTAGGAACCTATACATGTATCACATGTGCATACATACACACATGAATGTAAACATGAAACATTCTTTATCTCAAGTACCCAATTTTGAGAGCTAGTATAAATATATAAAATATTGGATCAAATAGGGTAACAGATAATAAAATGAAACTACACATGAATTGCATATGTGTATATCTAAGATAATTATTGCTTTTTCAGTTTGTTGTTGAAAAGAACTATGTATAAACAATCTCTAATTTTTATCACTGTCAATAAGCACACATTCTAAAATATTCAGAAAAATTTATGTGGTATTAGGAACATTTTATTACTACGTGTGTGTGTGTGTGTGTGTGTGTGTGTGTGTGTGTGTGTGTGTGTATGTGTATACTTTTTAATGGAAAAGTAATACAGTTAGCACCCAACCCCACCCCAGCTGCTGTACTCCACAGTTGAGCTATTTTAAACTGGCTTTTATCTTAGTTCCTAGTTCTTAGTGACATGTTCTACGAATCTCCCATGGACGTGCACGACCCTAAATTTTTGCTCTTTTGACCAATAAGACTTTTTCCTTTGAGGATAACAACTAAGCATACAAACAAACAAACAACCCACCACTAATGACATCATCTTAGGACCAAGTTAATGATATACCAAGGACACTATGTTCTTACTGCCTAAGGCTCACTTCAGTTGTGTCTCCTACAACCTCAAATGCTGTTTTCTAATAGACTCCCCAACTTGGTCTGTCGATTTTATTCAGAATGACTTTGGGCTGCTGCTGCTGCTGCTGCTGCTTCTTCTCCTCCTCCTCCTCCTCCTCCTCCTCCTTCTCCTTCTTCTTCTTTAAATTTATTTATTCTTTTGAGACAGGGTCACACTATGTATGCCCTGGCTGGCCTAGGACTCACTCTGTAGACCAGGCTGAACTCAAAACTTAGAACTCTCTCAGCATGAGTAACCATCAGGAAGCTGGCAGCACATTGAGGGAACAGGCACTCCACTTGTAAGGGAAGGCCCATACCCTCTTGGTCCTTGAAATACAAAAATTCCATGGTGGCTCAGTCCACTTTCCACAGTGGACAATGTAGAAATTGCCTGTTTTAGTTTCTCATACTTCCCTGATTGGTCAGCAGACTGCCTTCAAAGGCTGATGACACCCCCCACACCTGTAGAACTTCAAGTTTCTAACACTGAAGACACAGGTAGCTTCCCAACCACAGACCCCCTTTGTCTGCCAGGCCTAAGCCTTGGCCTGTGATCTCAGGAGAAAAACAGGTGGAGTGCTATGGTTTAAATGACTTGTCACCTCCATGTTTCAAGGTGGATCCTGGAGTACACAGGAGGGTGGGGTACTTTTTAAATCTCCCAAAACTTAACATGTAGGAAGTTTGAAACCTCTATGTCAGGCTTGCTTAAGTTCTCTTCATTTACTGGCCTGGCCTAAGACAAAAGCACTCCAGGTCAATCACCAGCATGGGTGGGGCCATGACAACTGAGCCAAAGTTACCATGAGAATCTGTTGTCTCACATTGTCATTGCACTTAACAACTCAAATGAGGACAGTAGTATTTTAGTCTTTTTTACAATACTGAGTGTCAAACTCAGGGCCTTCAGCATGCTAGGTAAGCATCCCTGGCCAGGGAGGATAGATTTTTTTTTTTTTTTCCTATGTGGCTGTAAACAATGTAAGTTTAAACCTTAAGGGTCAGGTGGAGTTTCATCCGAAGCCAAGGCAAACATTTCCTCACTAGCTGAGGTCCTGAAACAAGAGGGCAGGACCGTCACTGCACCTCACTTAAGTGAACATTTTATGCCTGTTCTGTTAGCCTTCTGTGCTTTTCCCAAGACTTCCTTGAATTCTAACTGGAAGGTATCTGTCTGTCAGTGACAATTCTTGTTCATTCCAGATTTGGTGGACAGGCACAATGAGAGTTCAAAGGCGACTCATCTTCCTCCTGCTTCTTCTGGCTGTCCTGTGTTCCACAGGTAAGATCTAGACACTCTAGACTGCCCTTGGCCAGGATGCTACTTTCTTTTGGGCCTCTGGGAATCTGAGCTGCTGCCATTGGCTTCTAGTTTCTCATAAAAGGTTAGCTTTGGTTCCTTGCTTTGAGTGATCCAGATCCTGCTTAAATTAACAATTCTGATGCTTTGGGGTGTCTTCTATGGACTGTCTGCCTGAGTTAAAGGCCATCCTGAGTTACAGAGTGTTTTTTTTTAAAAAAAAAAAAAAAAAAAAAAAAACTTTATTATTTATTTGCCTTGGTGTTTGTGTGGAACTGGAACTACAGACAGTTGTTAGCTGCCATGTGGGTGCTAGGAATCGAACCTGGGTCCCCTGGGAGAGCAGACGGTGCTCTTAACCACTGAGCCATCTCTCCAGCCCCGTGTTTTGGTTTTTTGTTTGTTTTCTTTTTAAACGGGTAGAGGTCAGGTTTTTCCCTGACTCACCACACACTACTTTGGGATTTGAGCAGATATTATCCTCTAAATGTGACACAAGTCCTGTTTGAAGGATCTCAGGTATGGGAAGGAAGGGGTACTGGGTAAGTTGTCCTTCTGGGCAAGAGTTTATTAGAGTAAATAATGCCATAGATAGACACATAGCAAGTAGTAGGGACTCCAATGAGGTAGGTTAATGGAGGCATCTTACAGGCCTCAAAGCGGGAAGGTTTTACAGCTTGAGTCATGAGTCTCTCATGTGGAGGATGTGAATGTGGCTTTTGTTACTTCTGAGTCTGACCCCCTGAAATCTCTGAACTTCCTTGGGGAAGTGAAATGGAGCCTGCCATCCTATTGGAACAGAGGTACCTGGGGTTAGGGGTTCACAGTTGGACTCTCTGTAAGGAACATGGTTATTTCTTTTACAGAAGAAAGAAGCACCAGCATTCTAGACTGGATGCTAACAACTTGGGGCCCTCCATCGTGGTGATTCTCCTGCAGGCTTTATAGCAGGCAGGGAAAAACTGATCCGTGAAGAGACAAGAATAAAACTTGGCTCAGCCCAACTTTCTTGTAACCAGTGCCTGCATGTTTACAGTGAGATTCCTTACAAAGTACATCTGGCTTCTTTCACAAGAATGGGTACTGTTGACTCAGAGATGATGCCCAAGGTTAGGATTTAGGGAGCTTGGCTGATTGTCAGGATTGGCCTGGCCCTAGGATGACAAGAACCCTCTTAGGCTGTTAGGCACAAGTGCCAACACTCACAAGAATAGGTTTCATGTTCTAAAAGCTATGCTCAAGATTTAGGGAGAAAGGTCTTGGATAAGAAAAACATAAATTCTGGGAGATACGGGCAGAGCCTGTCTCATCAGACAGCAGAGGATCACCAGGCTGTAAAACTACACCATCTCTGGCATTCCGGGAAGAGCAGCTATGCACTCCATTCCATTGAAGAGGTGTGCTGTGTGTTTAACATTCCTGGCCTCTTCAGTGCTCATCTGTGTGCACAGGGCCTTTTTGCCCTTGACACTCTACCAGGCCAGCCTGCTGACTCTGCCTTTCCACCCCATCATTCTTCTGTGCCGCCGAGCTAGTGGGCACAATGGCTGCAGCAAGCTAAATAAATCTTACACATGCACGTGCCTGGCTTTAGTGTAAGCATGTTACATGTATCTATTTACCTCTTGTCAGCTTAGCAGATATTTTACAAATGTCCTTTTTACACATGACAAGATGGAGGCACAAAGGGGTTCCAAAATTATGAAATAATGCTCATAAGAGATTTTGAATGCACGAAATAATACCCAGAAGTAGCATGTCAAAATGTGATCTCTCATCTGCCATGAGTTTCTGATTTTCATACTGTAGGCCACTCCCAAGTGTCTGCTCTAAACACCATCCATTTCTGGGCACCCTTCTATTCTAAAGCTGTTCTTACTCTTCTGTAACAATGGACATGCCCACTTTGTATTATTATAAAGATCAAATGTCATTTTCTGCGCATGTCATATTCTTCTAACACCTAGCCATGACTGGCTTTGGGAGTGGGGTACGGATGGGGATGAGTGGAAAATGAGCAACATAATGAGCATTAGGAAACAGAAAGTTCCTGAACTGTTCGAGTGTTAGTGGCCGACATACTCTGCCTGCTAATCAGGAACTATGCAGATCATCATCTTTTTTTCCCCTCCCAAGTAGTAGGTAAGAGGTGAGACTGTTCACTGCACACACTCCATATCCCATCTCATGACCCCTCCCTCCCCCACCTCTCCTTTAGCTTTTGGTAGTCCTAGCCATGGTGTACTGTATGTGGTCTACCTCTGTCACATCACATTTCATTTTTAATTCTTCTTCCTGCTGCATTTCCTGTCATTGCAACAGCCTGACACAATCATCTGCAACTGTCAGGGGAGCAAGCTTTGGTTTGAGGCTATCAGCAGCCATATAACAAGTCTGGGACATATCTAGCCCTCCCTCGCAGAATTTGGCTGTGAAACTAATGGCCAAGGAGAAAGGGAGAGAAAGAGAAAGCCCCCCCACCCCAGGCAGGAATTCTTTATGTACCCTTGGTTGTTCTGGAAATAGCTCTGTAGACCAAGCTGGGCTTGAATTCAGAGATCCACCTGCCTCTGGGACTGAAGGGGTGTGCCACCACTGCCCCAGACTGGGAAAGTTGTTTTTAATTGCTATTGTCTAAAACCCTAGGAAGCCCTTGGGAAGTTTTCCTGGTACTAAGCCAGTGTGTTGAAATCAAGAAATGACAGTTGATCTTTTGTGATGAAGAAAATCAGGTAGTACAGGCTTTTCTATTGTTCTGGCAGTTGAAACAGAATCAGGCTCTCCAGGAACTAGGGTAAGAAGTGGTCCAGAGGGTCAAGTCCCTCTGTCCTGGCTCAACAGCAACCATCCATTGACTTACCACCTGTCTGTCTACAGTCTACGCTGTTTACTTTTCCAAACTCACTGAAGTATATTGGTTAAGCCAGAGATCAGAACTGATGGTAGGTTTGAGTCTTAGCTCTGTTACTGAGATGTTTATCATGTGACATTCATCATGTCTGTTAATAACTTCTTCACCTTAGTTTCTCTTCTGAAATGGATAATATATTGCTTGAGCCTGACAGAATTCGTAACAGTTCTATGAAGGGCCCAGCATGTAGGTACACAGACATTGGAGCATTGGTTGAATATGCTAGCTAGGAGTATGTCTGCCTTACTGATGTTTCCAACATGGCCTTGTCCTTGTCATTTCCATCTCAAGTCTTGTTACTTAGCCCCATGAACTCTGCCTCTCACTAGGAGATCAATACACTTCTGTGATTGAGCTTATAAACTAGCCCTCAAATAACCAGGCTAGGACAGCATCCCTCCTCTCCCGGTCTTTGCTTCTCATGTGTACATATCTATAACTAGCACAAGGAAGGGACTGTAGAGAAATGGCATCCTTGTGTTTCTCATGATGACACTGGAAGAGAGCAAGCAGAAGTGTTTGATGGAGTCCTGCCTGCGATCTTGGGATCCTACACTTTGACTGTCACTCTATGTCTGGGTGTCTTCCAGTGGACACTTCACCTCTCCACACATTGGTCTTGTCATCTACAAACAAAGTAAAAAGGGGAGGGAGGAGGTTGGTTTTGTTGTTACTGATGTTTCAGGAATGGGAGAGGGTAGACTGGAACCTTGCCAAATCAAAATATCCCCTTTGAATGAGATGCCACACTTGTAAAGGCTTATTCATATATAATATAGAGCATTTGCTTCCTTGCAAGAATCAGAAATAAAGATCTCAGCTTTAGAAACATCTCCTTATCTTCTACTGGTGATAACCAGAAGCCTTGACCTTAGAACTAAAGGTCAACCACACTGGGTTTAATTATGATGTCATGATGAAATCACAGCATTCTTCTATGAGATTGTACATGTTTCATCTTAAAAATATCTTTCTGTGGGTGGGGGCTACAAAGTACTGGTGTCATGGCAGAAACCATGTGGTAGGAAGACTATTTCTGGTATAGGGAAAAGGCATACATCCACACCCACATAAATGGAGAAGATTCCTTTCTGATACTTGCCTTGGATTTTTTTCACATAAACTGATTATTATTTCTTCCTTGTCATGTTATGAAATTGAAGAAGGAAAAATAAGTCAGTAAGACCTAACTCTTAGCTCTCAAGAGTAAGTCATAACTAGAGTAATAGGGGTAGTTTTTTTTTCTGTTTTTGAGTTAGGGAAGTGGGGTTTAATGTCTCCTCTATGGTTGGTTGCCCCATCCACAAGAGTTTAGTATATATCTGTTGTCTTGTGTTGTCGGTTGTCTGATCTTGGGTCTGTCCTAACAGGAAATAGTTCAGTGATGATATCCTATCCCAGAGGCCATTAAATTTTTTTCTCTAAAGGGCCAGATTGCAAATACTTTAGGTTCAAAGGATCCAATATACTCTTCAAGCCCATCTAAATAAAAGAGAGGAAACAATTTTCTACAAAATTTTGATGGACAAAAATCCACAATGTGATAACTGCCTATTGATGTATAATGTATATCTGCTAATGAGTGGAATAATGCTTTTTAAAGAGTTTAACATTTTGCTTATGGTTTCAAGGTTAGTGTTCCCCATTACCAAATCAGCTAGTTGTAAATGTTCAACTGAAAGTACTAATCAAAGAGATTTTTACCTTTGAAAATGTTTTTTCACACCAATAAGTACTGATTACCAACACACAAAAGAATGATGTTGAATATAGTTTTGCTTGTGAGGCCTTCATGGGATTGTTAGGCCTCTCTCTCGGTAGTTTCCATCTACTGTCCATTGCAGGGTATCCTGTAATCCAGGGAGTCCTTGGAATCACTATCTAACCAGTGCTGACCTTAACCTTCAACTCCCTTCTCACCTCCCAAGCACTTGGATTGCATGTGCCCATCATCATATCCAGCTCATTTGGATGAATTTCAAAGTATGAGGATTCTCTTTACACTTACACCTGGGTCCATCCTATTTTTAAAACTGTTTTACAGTTTATTTATCCTCCTATTAAACATTTACCTTGTGCCAAGGTGGTGATGGCACATGCCTTTAATCCCACCACTCGAAGGCAGAGGCAGGTAGAGCTCTGTGAGTTCAAGTCCAGCCTGGTCTGCATACTGAGTTCCAGAACAGCCAGCAACACTACAAAGAAAGACCCTGTCTCAATAAATAAAACAAAAACCATACATGCTTGCCTGGTAAAGTCCCTGAGGACCTTGACGACTGCTCTTTGAGAGTGCCAACCCAGGCCTTTGCACTTAGGACTTCCCTTAGTCTGTTCTCTGTCTCTGTTGTCATTGTTAGGAAGATTTTTTTTTTTTTTAATCAGGTAGGCTATGTTTTAAAATTCTGTATTTGGGGTCATTTTTTTTTCTGTGACTAATTCAAGGAATTCAATAAATCAGGGCAAAGTCAAATCTGGTTACATTTGTCTTCTTGCCGCCAAATGGATTCTCAGTCGGAAGGCAAAGATGTTGTTTTGAACATTTAAGATGGCTTTCCCTAGAATTTTACTATCAAAGCAAATCCAGAACTGCTATCTCAAAAGGATAAGAGATAGTTTATTCTGGAGCCAAATATAAGTAATCTTGGTCTAGGAAGATAGATTTAGGTTACCCCAAATTTTATTTTCCAACATGGAAGCAATTGGATGGGATTTTGTAGTATCTGAACCTAGAAAGTCATAAATCAAGAAGCTCTTGGGATTCACTTAGAAACATTGAGTAGACTGGTTAAAGCACAGTGGGGACCTCTGTTACAGACCTCAGATGCTATCTGGCTTCATAGCCTTTGGTTGGTTAGAATCTACTGTTCAGTGTCTACATTCAAAACAATGTACCTAATGGTCTCAAAGCTGGTTAGCTAAGTACTGGGTGGGGGTGGCATAACTGGCTAGGAGGGCTACACAAGGCTCCAAGGAATTTGTTCTGACCTGCACATTCCAAAATTACCATAGTTCTTGAAGCTCTACTCAGATAATCAGCTTCCAAGAAGACTCAGCTTAGGCTCCAGCTTATATTCAGGAACTTTAATAGGTCTCACATGTGATTTATTGAACACACAGGTGTGGTGGGGTCTGAAGAGAGGTGGGGAACTTTGAAGGCTTGAAAAACAAGAGCATTTATTTTAATTTGGGGAAGGAGATGAGGCAGGAATGAGGGAGGGTTATCTTGTACTGTGGAGAAATGAGGAAGGAATCTAGAAGATGAACGGGAAGTGTGGAGGAAATGCACCCATTCCTAGATGAGTGGGAAACGTCAGCCCTTTGATACCTGAGGTCTCTTGGAATCCAGACACCAATGGAGTTGGCTTCAGGAACTGTGATAAGCTCGCTACAGCTCCCTGGAACAGCAGACATCCCAGAATCAACTCTGAGAACCAGGCCATTGGAAATGGAAAGGTCGTTTCTGCTTTCCTGGATATTCTTCCTCTGAAGTCTGGGAGTAAGAAGCATTCCTAGGGAGACTGTCACAGAGTCTCAGACATATGCCTGATGTTGTTTCTCCTAGTATCTGTTAAGACTAGTTAACCCTGGTTCAAATCTAACAGACATTTCCTTACTCAAATAAAAGGGCATCAGTGACAGCTGGCTGTTATGAGGAATGTATTTTTTGTTGTTTTTTTTCCTATTATCTGCTAAGGGACCACATTTCCTGAATCTTGCCCATTTGTGCTAGATCAGTCAATTGTGTCACATTGTGAAGTTGAGTTCCCACCAAATGTGGGAAATGTTCTCTGTATGCTGTAAATAATGTAGCTGTTTTGGCCTATGTAGAACACCGCAAAAGTGGGTAGAGAATCAGGGGAGAGACAAATAAATAGAAAGTGGAGTTAGTCCGTCTCCATCAGACCCCCCGAGGAAGAACCACCATATAAAGAATCCAGGAGGGCCATGGGCCAGGACACATGGCAGATAAAATACTAGAAATAAGTTGAATTAAGATAAAGAGCTAGCTAATAATGTGCTTGAGACATAAGCCAAACAATATAAAATTAATATAAGCGTCTGATTCATTCCTTTAAAAGACAGAAGCTGCCAAAGACAAGGTCCAAACTTCTGGCCCAAATGGTCCCAAGAAATCTTCTACAACAGATGGCGAACAATGTAGGGCTGTTTTCATGGAGCAAGCCCGGGTGGCTCACTTACCTGCAGAGGCTCTTTCGGGTTCAGAGAAGAAGCTCTCCAGGGGTACCCCCTGGTCAAGGGGATCTCCTGGCAGTGCCAGTGAGGGTGTGGCTGTGGGTGAGAGTGAATCTGAGAGACCCGGTGTCTGTACACTGGCTGCTGTGACCAGATGTGGTGGCACACACATCTGAAGGAGGCAGAGGCAGGAGAGTGCCACTGAGCAGTCTCTCCTAAGCATGCTACAGGTCTAAAAAGGGACTGGGCTATCTCTTGTTCTGGGCTCTTTTTAGTTGACCACGCCCAGACCAGCTCTGGGTAACTTCTGATTTCCAGCTACAAGTCACTGCCTGTATTTGGGCAAAAGATGGAAGTGATTTTGGTGAGGGTGTTTGTGAGCCCTGTTTGCACTCTGGCACTCTGGGGAAAAAGGAAGAAAGAAATGGACCTTTGCTCTGTTCCTTTTCCCCAACAGTGGTGAACTTCCGGTTTAGATGGTTTGTGTGTCAATCTGAGAGTGGCTGAGCCTCTGCAGCCATGAGGGAAAGGACTACCCCACTCTCATGAGAAGCTCAGTCACAGTGGAAACAACACGGGGATTATTCAGGAAAAGTAAAGGGTGGGGGTAAGGATAAGAGGGGAGTGTGGATGTGCTTACAATATATTGTATACATGTATGAAATTGTCAAAATTTTAATTAAAAATAAAGCCTGGTGGTGGTAGCACACACCTTTAGTGTCAGTTCTCAGGAGGCATAGGCCAGGCCAGCCTGGCCTACAGAGTGAGTTCTTGGATGGTCAGGTTACAGACCTTGTCTTGAAAATCAGCAAACAAAAAGATAAAAAAAGTAAAAAGCTGACCAGACCTATGCTCACTGATGAGGTCGGCCTAAGTCATTGCTGGTATAACAGAACCTAATAGTCTTTCTTTCTGACTCTAGGTGTTAGCCTCAAATGCTACAACTGTTTAGATCCTGTATCCTCATGCAAAACGAATGCTACTTGTACATATAACTTGGATTCCTGTCTCATTGCTGTATCCGGTAAGAGCCCCTGGGTTTCTGGTCTAAGTGTGATCAGGGGTGAGAACCTGGGAAGCCTGGATCTCTAAAGCTCAGTCCATTTATACTCACCAAATAATGGCTGCTATTTACTAACTCCAGCTGGTCACAAAGTACTGGACTCTAAGCATTTTTTATATACCTGTCCATGGCATTTGTTGGCTGTCTTCCTGGGTGACAGATGAGAAAAGGAAAGTTAGATTACTAACAGGCAAATGCTGGAAACCAACATATGATTTGAATTTGGAAATATATCTGATCTCAAAACCTTAGGCTTCTTAATAGTGCTAGTGTGCTTGTCTCCCATCTAGGGGCCTCCTGTGTGCCAGGCTCCAGCTAGTGATGCAAAGATGGAAAAAGGGTATGCACCAAAACTTTGACTATGGCCTGTCGGCCTCTCTCCAGTGGTTGTTTAGACCTCTGTCTGACTCCATGTACCTAGTACATATGGAGTCCTAAGGGGATCGAGGATGAGCACAGAGGACAATAAATTTCATATGACTAATAAAGAAAATTATTCATTTGAGAAACCACTGTGGGTGCCCAGGAGAGAGGCCTAAGAGAACAAAGTATTTATGAGCGAGGGAAGGAGCATAAGGTGCACAAGCCCATATCATCTGCTATTCCAAGTTGTCTGGACATGGAGTCTCCACTTCAGAGTTTAGGAAATGGTAGGCAGGGAAGACGACAGTGGTTAGCCTTTGTTTTTAGTGGCTGCACCTCTAAGCTAGGTAAATGTGTGTTACTAATGATAGTAGGCAGCAATGGCCACTCCAGTATGGTTTGCTGTATGACATAAAAAGAGAGATCAAACCTTTCAGTTACGTAAGGACCAATCAAAGGTATCTTGTTTAAAAAAACAGGAGTACCTGATATTTTTAAATGTAAATTCCTAGAATGTGGCCAGAATTCTAGGTCTTTTTTTCAAAGTGTTTGTTTTCATGGGGTAAGGGAGGAGAGCCACACCTTCACTGTTAAAATAGAAATTGTGTAATCTCCCATGAGTAGTAAGATCATTCATTCATTCCAGTTTTTCTTTTTTGTTGAAAATTTTTTTCATTCAGCATGTTTTAGTTCATTTCATTTTCTTGATCTTAGCCTTCAGTATAGGTAGAAGTAGTCTCTCTCTCTCTCTCTCTCTCTCTCTCTCTCTCTCTCTGTGTGTGTGTGTGTGTGTGTGTGTGTATCTCCATCACTATGTAGTAAACAGATTCATGAATAGATTTTATTTTAAGTACTTATTTAAAAATAGTATCGTGTCTTTTTCCTACACTGTAAAAGTAGACTTGATTGATCAGAGGCAACATATTTAAAAATCTTAGTAGGTATCTCCATGTTTCCCTCCTAGGTAGAAATAGAACGGCCTATAACTTTCCCTGTACTCACACATTGACTCTGACAAGACTTTGGATTTATGGAAAATTCTGCATCTGGAAGTGTACCATCATTCCTTCCTCATGACATCCAGTTGGGATGCCTGTCTCTGCCCAGACCTCTGTTCCCATAGGCTAAACTCCACGACACAGAATGTCTGATTCAGAACTGCACCCACATGACATATTAACTTGTGTGTCTCTCTACAGGAAGAAGATTCTATCACATGTGTTGGAAATTTTCAGATTGCAATTCCGATTTCATCCTAACTCGATTAGGACTGTCCAAAGTGAAATTCAGATGCTGCCAGTTAGACCTGTGTAACAAACAACTCAAGGAACAAAGACGGTCCAAAGACGAGGCAACCTCCTTATCAGGGAAGACTGCATTGCTGGGGACCTCGGTTCTGGCAGCCATCTGGAAGCTGTATTTCTAAGTCATCACTGAGCTCCAGAGCACCTCTGTCCTCTATCTTTTGCTACTGCAGCAATATTCCAAAGCTGTTGTTATTTTTGTTATATTTTAGGAAAGAATAAAGTTCATTTGAATATCTGGAGTCAGAGCTAAGCAGTGTGGAGGACCACCCTGCACACAGGGAAGACCCACCTGAAGTTTAAGGGTGAAGTTCATAGATCCAACTCCGATAGTTATGGAAATCTTCTTTGCCCTTTTGACAACTGGCTTCCTGCTTCAGCTTCAGTGGGCTTTTGGCAATCCTCAGGGATGTCTCTCTGGTTCCTAGAATGTGTCAGAGAACTTTGGTCAGTACCTTTAGGAGTCAGTGAACCAGGGAGGTCTTTTCATCATTCTGTCACACTCATAAGATGTTTTCATAGCCTTTGTAGATCCTGACATGGTGTGAGTATTACAGATGTGAACTGTCAGTCAGGGGCAGTGGTATTTGTTTGTTTGTTGTTGTTTTTTAAACAAGGCTGGGAATGAAACCCTGGTCCTTGATCTTATAGGTAAGTGCTATACCTTTAAGTCACACTCCCAGCTCAAGCCTATTATGTCAACACTCATGAGGCAGAGGCAAGAGGCTTGCCATAAGTTCAAGGCCAGCCTGAACCACATAGTGAGTTTCAGATCACCCATAAGTTCAAGGCCAGCCTGAACCACATAGTGAGTTTCAGATCACCCAGAACTACTACACAGTAAGACTTTGCATTAAAAAAAAAAAGACTGTGTTTTCTTTTTGTAGGAGTACTAGTGACGACAATTTGAATTTTCTAAATCTCTAAACTTCAATTTCCTGAATCTCTTAATTTTGCATGGGCTGTCATAGCTTTTATTAGGAAAATGTAATTGCTTACAATAATGTTGTATTACAGTTTTCCCTCTCATTTTTTCCTAGAAAAGCAGATTATCTTCACCTTGTTCCACATAATGAAATAAAACAATCTGTGCTATACGACAGAGGGGTGTCAGTGTATTTATTTTAAATGTCACCTAGAAGGAAGGTCTCTGATGTGTGCATGCAGAAAGGATGAATGTAGTGGGAACAGACTATGGGGCTCCCATTTGAGATGTCCACATTTTTTCAGGAATAGGAACAGGCCGGTGAGAATGTCCTACCTGCCTGTCTCCAGCTTGTTGACGTCTTCGTGATTCAGCACAGTTCATACACAACACATTAGCCATGGCTGTTAGTGCAGTCAGAAATGATCAGACTTTGGAAGCCTCCTTTCTAAAAAAGGAGAAGGCCATTTCCCTGCACATGCTGAAGAATAGTTTATAAGATCCACAGACTTAGCCACATCTGATCTTGGGATCTTGGCTGTATTTGGTGCTGTAGCCTGACCTTTGCAGAAAAACAAATTTATTAATCTCAGGACATTATTTCTTTAAAAAAGTTGTTAAATTTTTTTAAAGGAAAAACTCTGATTATATAATTTGTTAAGGCAAATCATGTGCATTGTGTATTATTTTAGATAGCTATGCAGTAATGATGCTTTTCTGAAAATAAAATTTTAGCCAATGGATTAGCATGGTGGGTGCAGCAGAAAGGTGACCATCATTTCAGACCGTGTGCCCAAAGAGAAAGGATCTGTGAGTTAAAGGCCACATGGGCTACATGACATTAATATAGTTCCAAAGAGAAACAGAGCCAGGCAATGATGGCACACATCCCAGCACTTGGGATCCCATGCCTCTGCTCCCAGTACTTGGGAAGCACACAGGCCTTTAATCCCAGCACTAGGGAGGTTGAGACAGGAAATGATATGGCTGGACAGAGAAAGGAACATAAGAAAGGAGATAGAGTTCAGTCTTTCCCTTCCCCTATTCAGTCTGAGGATCTGTGGAGACAGAATCTACCCTTTTCAGCCTGAGGATTCAGTAATGGTGAGAAGTGGCTTGTTGGGCTCTCTGAGGCTGCAAGGTTGGGGCCCAGTGTAAATTCCTAAGCCTTCCTAGAGTTTGGCAACCTGTCTCTGGACACAAATTCCACATGTGGTTGACTCAACACCTCCTCTGCCAAGCCTCTGTTAACATGGTAAAATACTATTGGCCCTTTTCGCCCACCCATCCCAAGACTGCCACCCCCTGCTCACAACCCTATATAAGCCCCAGACTGATGCAATAAAGTGAGTTTGTGCTTCAATGTACCCCCAGTGCCTAGGGGTTGCTGGGTCATTGTCACCCACCATCCTGCTCCAACCCCAGGGAGAGGCTGGCTGGTCCGGATCTCCCTCCTTCCTATCTGCCAGAGAGAAAGAGTCTGGCAGTGTCTGTGGCTTGTCCTTGTCTGTCTGATATTTCAGCTTTTCCCCAATATCTGGCTCCATGGTTTTATTTGAAAACCGACTAGGATTTGTGCAACACCAGCCTGGTCTATATGGTGAGTTTCAGGTCAGCCTGGGCTACAAAGAAAAATCCGTCTCAATTTTAAAAAATAAAAGTTATTTCCCTTCCCACCCTCCACTAATGTGTGTGTGTGCTTTGTGTACATGTGCCCATGTGTAGCACATGTGGAGGTTAGGGTTCACAGGAGAATTTGGTATAGTCCCTCGCTTCTTCTTGCCTGTTATGGGAACTGGGAATTTTGGAACCTCCTAAGGTTTTGAACCTAGGTTTCCCTTCTAAGCTGTCTCACTGGCCCCCAAAAGGTAGTTTTTGAAGGCAGAATCTGGATCCTGCTGGATAAGGAGAAGGAGGCTCCGATTTCTTTTCTGCACAAGGCTGTGTTTATGTCTTGGTGCCTGGCACACAGGTGGTACTGCTGAATTCACATAAGTAGAGAGCAGGCCATCATTGGGTTTCACAGAAACTGTCATACTGTTCAGTGCTGGATAGACACAACCCCACTGGGCTGTCTCTGGGAAGTGAGCTGTGGGTTCAAAGGTATACCAAGTGGGTTTCTAAATAGAATTTATTTATTCTTTTTAATAGTTATTTATTTTTTTTATCTAGCCAACCTGGTCCAGATAGGAAGTTCTAGGTCAGCTTAGACTTCCCTATCTCAAAAGTCAAAAGCAAACAACCTTTTACCCAAATCAAACTACTTGAGCAAGACTACCAGTTTGAATATTAGACTCAACCCTTTGCTGCCCCATCCCATATATTTAGTATATACATGTATACACACAGCATTCACTTCTAGAGATGGAGATGAGACTGATCTTGCTCCCCACCCATCCGTATTCCTTCCTGCTGGTAATCATTACAAGAATGTCGTTAAGGAAACCCACATCCCCTTAGTCAATGATTAATATTTCATTAAAATGAGGTGTGCAAGCCCCTTGGGCAGAATGTCCAGTTTTTAGGAGTGGGTGTGGTGTTTTGGTGGCTCCATGCGGACTTCCTTTTGTTATTTATTAAGCTGCCTGTCAGTTCCTGAGAATTAAACTTCATTTCATAAAGAAAAGTTTGCTTTAGAGTCATTACAAATTCAGACTGCTTCCCCCTTTCCAGAATCTTCTACAGTATCGCTAAATTTATTAGAGAAATTTCCTCTTCTCCCTCTGTAGAGGATGAAAGTTCCCTCAGTTTTCTCAGTTTCCTAAACAATGAGTCAAGTGTGCTAGTACCCGGTATATTGGAACATTTTCCGGCTCTCCAATAAAAGGAGACAAAGGCTGAATTCTTGCAGCCTTGGTCAACCCCGTGGGCAGAATTAGTATGCCAGAGCAGCAGAAATGGAATTGAAGGTCGCTGGGCGGAGCCTGGGCCCGAGAAAGGGCACGGGGACTATTTTGGAGCCTGAAGTGGCTGAGATCAACAGGAGCCAAACAAGGGAGGTGGCTCTGAGTGCAGCCGGCTCGCGGGGCGGGGCCTCTACTCTAGACCCCGCCTTCTGGGGGCAGGGCGAGAGCGAAGGGTGGGGCCAGGCTCGGTCGGGGCGGGGCCTGTGGAATCTCGGAATTCCTAGACTCGGGGCCTTGGCGCGCGTCTCCCGGCGGGCGCGGGGTTCCTCTCACGCAGCCTCTCATTCAAAAGATGCCGAAGGGGCGGCGCGGCAGCCAGAACCCCAAGATGAGCCAGCGGCCGGCCCCGCCCCTCTACTTCCCGTCGCTCTACGACCGGGGCATCTCGTCGTCTCCGCTAAGCGACTTTAACATCTGGAAGAAGCTCTTTGTGCCACTGAAGGCGGGCGGGGCGCCCGCGGCCGGGGTAGCCGGGGTCCGAGCCCTGCCCCTGGCAGCCCCAGCCACGGTGCCGCCGCCGCCGCCGCCGCCGCCGCCGCCGCCTCCTGGCCTGGGTCCCCCCAGCGAGCGCCTGTGCCCTCCGCCCTGGCCGTCCGGTCTGGCCGCTATACCTTACGAGCCTCTGCGCTTCTTCTACTCTCCGCCGCCCGGGCCCGAGATGGCTACTTCAGCCCCAGTCCCCGGCTCCTCGGCCTCATGGCTCGCCTCCGCCTCCCACCCCGAGGAGCTGTGCGAGCTGGAGATCCGGATTAAGGAGCTGGAGCTGCTCACCATCACTGGAGACGGCTTCGACTCCCAGCGCTGTGCGTGATCGCCAAACGAGCCCAACCCCAGCTGTCCTGTCCGTCCACTAGAGTCCTCCCTCGGGCATCAGAATGTGGCCCCAGACTGCTGTCCCCAGTCCCAGGAGTCCCAACCCCAGACCTGCCCTCCAGAGGGCCAGACCCCCACGTGCTGAATTTCAACCGACCCTGCCTCCCCGCACACCTGAGTTAATCAAGTTCTTTACTTTTAAACTTCACCCCTCGGGGTTCGCCCTG